>SMSQ01004446.1:0-42513 GCA_019453375.1 Ctenoplectra terminalis | reverse complement strand
GGGGGAAAAAAAAATGAACATCGCTCGTTCGTTTCATAATTTGCAGAATATCTTTCGAAGCTTCATCGCGATTGACCATCATCGGTGTAATTTTTTAACTTCGCCGTGGCTGATGGTACCCTTTGACGTTTGTATGATTAATTAGCCGCGATGGAATAGCTTTGTGGTTGACAGAATTTTCAATCGGCAGCACTTGGTACGCTTTCCGTGGAAATCAGGTTTATTTAGTTGCGTGTTCGGTAGAGGCCACGCAATTTTATCGGGAGAATATAATGCTGGAAATTGATATTTTTAATCAATTTTTTATGAAATGTGTGGACGAGCAACGGTGATGATTATCGGGGAGAAATTCAACGATTATACGTAATTAATAATTTATATCTTGCAAGACTTGGTGCTTCTCTATTTTTATTGATATGTAAAGTTACTGGATATTTAATCGGGAGTAAGGAAAGTAATATATCGCAATATTTGTTGGGTATTTTTAGCTCGATATCAAGATTTTATTGTGTACGAAGAAAAGAAAGAAAGGAAGGAAGGAGTGAGGTGTAGCGTGACCCTGGTTAACCTGATCTTATAATTCGAGTGATTAATATTAAAGTTGTGATTTTAATTAAAAAACTGAGCTTAACCGGGGAGTGTGATTTAATATCGCGTTCTGTT
Organism: Ctenoplectra terminalis; assembly: GCA_019453375.1. Taxonomy (NCBI): domain Eukaryota; kingdom Metazoa; phylum Arthropoda; class Insecta; order Hymenoptera; family Apidae; genus Ctenoplectra; species Ctenoplectra terminalis. The sequence continues at coordinate 41,850 of SMSQ01004446.1, read as the reverse complement.
TTCTTTCAATTTTTGTATAACTCACTTTTTCTGTTTTGAATAATTTCTTCGTAGAAAATATAACACTGGAACTACCAAAGTGAACAAAATTACCAATTCCTAATTTCTTATAGAAATTCTATGGATTCTATAAATTTTATAAATTATATAAATTATATAAATTTGGTATTTTGGGAAATTTTCCGCGAATTTCTATAAAAAATATTGATAAAGCTCTGTCTACCTTGCACTGTCCATTTTTTGCATATCCTTTATTATTTCTTTGTCACAAATAATTATAATTTAATCGTCGGTAGTTCTAATATTAAATAACCTTTTAACCCTCTATAGCCCGAATTTTGTTTGCTTATTGGAGAAAAAATTACGACTGATTACAGTTTTTCACTTTGATTTGAAAATGTTTTAATTAATAATTACTGTAGATGGATCATAGTGTAATACAGTAATCAAATTTAATAGTGCAGTGATAACTAAACAAAATTAATTTTTTCAAATATACATACAGGGTTAACTATACTAAAAATTAAAAAATAAAAAAACCACCGACTTTGTTAAAAAAACAGTATTATTTTTTAAATCGTCACACTTTCCTACATTACAATTTTAATTCACCTTTTTTTACGAGCAACGATTAGCCACCGCGAAATATTCAAATTATCCTCCATCAACGAATACGATTTAAATGAGATACGCCGCGAGTTTGGTTAATTGCGAATTAACTGATTTTTGATACAAGAATTCATGAGGGTAATGCATTCCCTTCGATGTATCACAGGGAGGACACTTCGCTATCAGCGTTGCGTTTCCACTTGCAAATAGGAGTACGCAGCCTGCAAAATTAATACCTGGAATGCGATGCGCAATCTGGATCGTGTTTCTGTACGATAGTCGAACGTGAACGCAAACTTCGATTAATTCTTTGACGAGAGTATGAATTCTATGGATCGAGTATTGTTTATTGTTTCTGGCGGAAACGGAAAAAACGACGGTTTGACTGGTTGCTTATTTTTCGACGGTGATTTTTAATCCTAACGTTTCTCGGAGAAAATTGTAAGAAATGTAAGTGAGCATAGAATTTCTTAATTTTTGACTATAATTTGGAATGATTGATAAAATGAATTTACAGCTTTGTTTCAGTGCAACTGTTCAGTGGTACTGTTTATTTCTACAAAATGCGTAATTTATAACTTATTATACATCTACATTAATTTTAACCACCTCAGAATATAATTGTAAATTCAACTCGGCATTTTGTTTCTGGCGGAAAAGGGAAAACGACGTTTTGACTCGTTGTTTATTTTTCATGGTTTTTTTTATTCCATGTTGCTTATAGTACATTAAATCGTATATAATAGTGTGTTTTTTTTATTCGATGATTTTTAGTTCTCGGTGAAAATTATAAGAAATGTGACTAAGCATAGAATTTCTTAATTATTTACTATAATTTACAATGATTGATAAAACGACTCTACAGCTTTATCACAGTGTAAGGATAGTACTATCTATTTTTACAAAATACGTAATTCACAACTTATTACACATCTACATTAATTTTAACCGCCTTACAATAAAATTATAAATTAAACTCTGCATTTTAACTAAAATAATGAATTCTACAGATCGAATATTGTTTATTGTTTCTGGCGGAAGCGGAAAAAACTACATTTTTACTCGTTGTTTATTTTTCATAATTTTTTTATTCTGTATTGCTTTATTTTTCATGGTTCTTTATTCTGTGTCGCTTACAGTACATTAAATCATATATAATAGTGTGTTTTTTTTATTCGATGATTTTTAATTCTCGGTGAAAATTGTAAGAAATGTGACTAAGCATAGAATTTCTTAATTTTTGACTATAATTTACAATGATTTATAAAATGACTACAGCTTTATCACAGTGTAAGGATAGTACTATCTATTTCTACAAAATCTATAATTCACAGCTTATTATTTCAACCAGCTTACAATAAAATTATAAATTAAACTCTGTACTTTAACTAAAATAAATAATTCCATAGATCGAATATTGTTTCTGGCGAAAACGGAAAAAAAGACGTGTTGACTCGTTGCTTATTTTTCATAGTTTTTTATTCTATAAATAATATATAACTGTGTGTTTTTTGTTCGGTGAATTTTAATCCCCTGTAACGTTTCTCAGAAAAAATTATAAGAAATATAACTGAGCACATATCTTAATTTTTCACTATAATTTACAAAGATTAATAAAATGTGTTCGAGAGATGAAATCTTAATATCCCTTCTATTAGATGCCATTAATACCTATTTCTCGTTGCCATGCGTTTAACAAATACTTACTTAACGAAGCTAGTTCTTTCTGTCCTGTTTCAATACAATTTATTTATTATACAAAAAGTATACGTTCTTTTCGATCCTTTACCTCCAAAAAAAATGCACAGCTTTATCACAGCGTAAGAATAATATTATTTATTTCTAAAAAAGCATAATCCACAACTTATTACACATCTGCATTAATTTTAACCACCTGATAATAAAATAATAAATAGAACGCGGAATTTCAACCCTCATCATCTCACACAAATTGCAATGCTTTTTATTTAATGGTAGACATATTCTTCTTTTTACTATATACTCAAAAATATAAATTTGCGTAAAAATCCACAGGCTACTTATTACTCGTATCATAGTCATGAATTTTTTACGTCCTACTTTACAAGCACCGTAACTTCGTTCATAACCTGTCGTAAGATTTATGCAGAGATTGTTGGAATATGTCTTTACGAATCTGGTTGAATGTTCAGTACCGTGTAATTTTGAATATGTTCCTCGGATGTATTTGGCTCCTTGGATTTCCTTCTATCCAATCCATACGACATGTATCGTTTCCTCGGATCACACCTCGATCGATTCCTATTTGCATACAAATCGCTCGTGTTTCGCTCCTAAAATAGTATATTAACACTTTGTTGACCGGGAATTTTACACAGAAACTATGTTACGTCACCGACTATTATTTTGTGATTGAATATGGAAGTAAAACGTTCTAAATAAACTGCAATAAATTTTATCACGATTGCTGAAGAAAGCATTTATTTTGGAGAATTTGGAAACCTGATTTTTATTATCAACGTAATTTGTGATATTAGGTTTTTTTTATTCTGTAATATCTTGTTTGAATAGCCGTTTATCGTTTAGGTTCGAAAAGACGAGTTAACTGATATTAACACTTTGTTGACCGGGAATTTCACACAGAAACTATGTTACGTCACCGGCTATTATTTTGTGATTGAATATGGAAGTAAAACGTTCTAAATAAACTGCAATAAATTTTATCACGATTGCTGAAGAAAGCATTTATTTTGGAGAATTTGGAAACCTGATTTTTATTATCAACGTAATTTGTGATATTAGGTTTTTTTTATTCTGTAATATCTTGTTTGAATAGCCGTTTTATCGTTTAGGTTCGAAAAGACGAGTTAACTCGTCACCGGTCAGCAAAGTGTTAAGCTCCTAATTGCAGTATCCTAATTTCTGCTCGTATAGGATTTTTAATATTATTCGAAAAGAATTTATGCGACCTGTATGTGAAACACTAGCTGGATTTCCTTTGGATGCGACTAAATGATTCGGCGTTTAAAAAAAAAATAAAAAAAAAAAAAAAATTCAAAATATGAGCAAGTAGGAGCCGAAACACTAGAGCTATCGGCGATTAAAGCAGACTTATTTATATCGAAGAAATTAAAATGATAGGTATTTGAAAAAGTATCTATAATAAGGGTAACAATTCTTTGTACATATTTTTTACAAAAAGTCGTAGAAAATCCCCCGAAATACATGGTTGTAAATTTATAAAATGTCTGCAACAAATTATGAAAAAGTCATTTTGACTGGTTCGGTAGTTCTAGTGTTAAATACAGCAATGATTTATCTTTTAAATCTTTTAAAAGTTAACAAACTATGATGTTTGAAAACCATAAATTATTATGTATGAAACACAGCAGTTTTAAAACTTTACTACACACTTCGCGAAGCATACGCTACACACTGGGTCAATTTGATCCGAGCCAAATTTGAACAGTTACCGCAACGTAGCTATTAAATTTTTCGAGCTAAAAAAAATTGGATACATTGTTTGAACCCTTGAAAATAAGATAGTACAGTTAGAATAACGAAAACGTTAAATATGATAATTAAAAACAAAATTTTAATAAACAAAGAAAGTGGAAGAAACTGATTTATGCAACATTGCCTGGCTCATCCTGTACTCAATATTTTACCTATTTTTAAACGCTGTACAGTATTTGCCTTAATCATCATATTTTCATCGGTAACATAGCCACATTGATAAATTCTTATAAAATTAAATTTTAATATAAAAGATTAATATAAAAGAATTTTCCGGCTAAAGACCGAACCGATTGGAAACGAGGTCCCATCGTATTGTTGCGGTCGAAAACTTAAGACCTAGGTTTTATCAGGTGTCTCTCACTCTCTCACATACCAAGACATTCTCTACCCACAAAATACAAAATTCCAAAAATTTCGTCATCCGACTGCAACCTGTTAATTGCGATACGAAAAATGTGCGATGATCAAAGTATAGAAATAATAGCTTATATTAAGATGCTTTTACAGTGGTTGGCATTGAAAAAACTAACTAAAACTATGTTTCCTCGGCTCTTTTATATTATTTTCCGGCTAAAAGCCGAACCTATTGAAAACGAGGTCCCAAAACTTGAGACCCAGCTTTTATCAAGGGTCTGTGTCTCTCACACGCACACCAAGGCATTCTCTACCTATGCTACTGAAATTCATAAAAATAACAAACACATGGGATGAGATCCAGAGATGGACACAGTCGTCGCTAATGTATATGTAGGAATAGTAGTGTATATTGAACTTAAAAACTCTAACTAAAACGATGTTACTTTGGCTCTTGTATATTATTTTCCGGCTAAAGGCCGAACCGATCGAAAACGAGGTCCCAAAACTTGAGACCAAGATTTTACGAGATGTCTCCCTCACACACGCACCAAGACATTCTGTTGAATATTTATTCGTAAAATAAATTCAACAGAGTTTTAACTAAGTATATTTACTAATATCTATTAACACATTGCGTGCGGGTATATTTCGTCGCGGACTTACGCGTGTATGGGGCATTTCTTCGTGAATTTCGCGGAAGTTTGGTCATTCGGTAAAATCGCAATAAATCGATAACTGCTTCGTTTTTCTCAACGAAACTTTTTTTATTTTACACTTAAATATATGCTCTATGATTATTAAAAAAAAAAAAAACACCATACATACTTACAATGCCCATCGTATTTATACGGTACCCGTTCTCCAGCACAAATCTACTAAATACGTACTTTTACGTGATCCGCGCTCCAATGACAGATTGCAAAAAACATAAAAGTACGTTTCCGGCATGCAATGTGTTAATAATGTTTTACAAAAATGACCTGGAACGCTGTTCTTAGCTTGAAGGACTAAATCGAACTAACGAAAAACGCAAAGGAAAAACCAGACACTCACTGAGTGCCATAAACCAATACCTGACCCTTGCAAGGAAGAGGACTAATGTTTTTTTTTAGTCAAACGAGAGAACGCTTAGGTAGAAAAGAATTTGTGTTAATTTAAAATCGGTGGCTCCTGAAAATTTTGTTCTCGATAACATTTTAAATCGCGAATATTTTGTTATAGTTTTCTGCGGATGCTTGAAGCAGTATTATCCATTGTGACATATGGTTTATTAAACTTGAGACCTAGGTTTTATGAGGAGTCTCTCTCTTTCACACACACCGAGACATTCTCTATATACTAAAGTATTAATCATAAACTTCGTCAGAGTTAAAATACCTATCTATATCTTCGTAAAAAAAAAAAATGTCCAAGATGCGTCGCTATAAGTTTCAATAATTTTAACAATAGATTAAAAAACAATGATTCTGTCTGCTCCGACAGTTCCTGTAAGAAACAAATACTACTCCGAATTTGCTGTTTCACTTCCTCGACGACTCCATAATATTTCCACTCATTATTTCACGTTAACGTGAACTTCACTGTTTACAAGGCAACGAAACCTTTCCGCGTTCGCTAACAGACTAGGTGTCGGAAGTTAAGAGGCGATACCGTGTTACCTAACTTCTTCCCATCGCGACGGAGGTAATTAAAGGCGGAAATGTAAGGTTGCCGTGATAACGGTATTATTAAGCTTTACTTATTTCCTAGTCGGCGCCGACATCGCACCCCTCGGTGGAAGGGGGTTGCTCGTTTTATCGCGCAGCTTCAACTTCTAATATCGCGTTTATGATGTCGTGAAACGCGTGAAAAGTTGATCTAGAAGACACCGTTCCATCGGATACGGCTGTTCGTTGACGGTAAACAATCGGAAATTGTCGAGAAGAAAAACATTTTATGGGGGTGATTAAATGAGGGCGGTGTGAAAAGATGATTGTAAAAATTATTGGAATTTTAGGGGTCGTCGAGTGATCGGAAAGGGGATTGTCGAGTGTTGTATCTTTGTTGACTTGTGATTTAGTAATTTTGTGTATAAGACGTGTGTAGTTAGGATTGTTTTTATAGAGGTTATAGGGTTTGGATTGATTGGGTGATTGGATTGAAGATTGGTGTTAAATGTTGTATCTTTATTGAGTTTTAATTTATTAGATTACGGAACAGATTCGTGTGGTTTAATCTCGTCAGAGATTAATTCGAATTGAATTTTTCTTAGTATTTTACAAAAATAATGGAATAATGGGATAAATTAGAAGATTTTGTCTATTTAATTGGTATATTTGTTTCTGTGTTCCGTTGTTTATCCAAGGTTAACTCTGATACGGCCCTTGGGTTATTTTTGACCTTATTCGAGTTCTTCTTTCGTTAGAATATTTCCTAATTTTGAGAAAAGGATAAAGAAGCTACTGTCAATAGGCGAATTTCCTTATTTTAATTTTAATTTTATCAAAATTGAGATTTTCAGTAAAATGAGAACGCGCTTAGATCGAAAAGAATTTGAGGACCGTAGCAGGGTTAATAGAAAATTAAATAACCTATCGTTTAAATATCTTTGATAGAAATTAGTGTTAAAAATTCACGCTTTCGTGCTTTATGAATTTAATTTTAGAGATACAACAACAAATGCATCGAAACACATTTCTGTAACACTCTATTATTAACCCTTTCGCTACAAAGAGCGTATATATATGCCTTTAAATATAAAGCAATCATTTGATAAAAACGTGCACAGACATTCTCTGTACCGTAGAATTATTTATATTTTCATTTACATATGATCTACCATCATTCATTAAACAATACACTTAAATTTTGCTATGTATATTTTTATTATATCAACAAACCGTATCGATTAGTATACCAAGAGCTCTTTCAATTCTGAGACCACCATAGCGAAAGGGTTAACAAAAACGCATAAAAAAAATGATTTTAATCTATTTCAAACTCATAAAAGTGAAAAACGATAACGAGATCAAAACATCGGCAGTTCATTAATTTTTTTAAAACAAAACACAAGATGTTTGTACGAATGAAATAAGTTTGAACGTTGAAAAATAGTCATAGAGATGCGAATACATTTTTCTAGTTAAAATATAAATTAAATTTATCGTGTATTAATATCTTTAAACAAACTTCTCGTTAAATCTCAATTCACCCTTTGCGGTCGGTGTCCCCGTAGCGGGGACATTTTTGAATAGTCGTAGAAGTCAATGACCCCGCAACGGGAACCTTCGAAAATCGCAAAAATGACAAAACATTATCGTCCCCTATGCCTCAACAAATTCTGTGTGTTTTAATATCCATATATTGACTTTAATTCCTGTACGGAAAAGTAATTACGAAACGATAGATTTGCTCCGACCTACTGGTACTCCCAAAACCGAAATCTGCCGATCGCAAAGTGTTAACCCTTTCGGTACGAGCGCTCTGTCCGCCGTGACACTCCCGCTGTACGAGGCGCCGCTCCGAAAATGTACACAAAGCGCGTGGTCAATCCTCTTTTGTGTGAAGATTTTTCTAGGCGTTAAATAAGAACTCTGTTTAATAAAACAATGTTTCTTCTCACTAAAGACCTTACTAGAACCGTCAAATCGTGTAAAAACCTGCTTAGTTTTTTGAAACATGTAAATCTTCTGCACCTAATTTAAGTTTTGATCCAATATGGTATTACCTAGTCTAATGATCACTTTCGTCTTGCACTGGGACTGTATCCCAGTCATCCATCTGCTTCACACATGTCTGAAGTGAAATTTACTTCATTGGTTTCGTATTAAATCAACGTTTTCCTGACGGTCAAATTGCGTGGTTGCTAATAACCCAGTCGGGTTGATGCAACTTTAAAAATAAAATAAAAAAAAAAAGAAAAATGTTTCTTCTAACAAGCGTCGCGTATAGTTTTAATATTAAAAGACATTTATATAAAATTCTATTAATTGTATAAGTAACACCAGGTCATCGGATGGATGCCGGATATATCCGACGCTCGTACCGAAAGGGTTAAATTCTTTTTTCTTTTTATTTTTTTCTAGTCGCATCGACTTCTTAGTCATTCGCGACAATACGATGCTGTGTTGTTAGATTTCGTCGTACAGGTTTGATTCTTGCGGTTAAGTAAACAAATTAAATTCGTACCAATAAATAATGTACAATGTTCAACGAAACATCGTTGAATTAATGATGCAATCAGAAAATAGATTAAACACTCTATCACACGCGCCTCGGTTAATTCTCGGCGATAAGACGTCTTGACTCGAGGCTGCGAAATCCTAATTGTTTCGCTAAACAAATTTACATCTCGTTCAGGGACGAGAAGTCGTCTTTGGGTTAGGTGTACGCATTCAAACAGCGTGGCTTCAGTTGCTTATTCCTCTCGCTTAATCATAAACAGAATGGCAGAGACACGGATACATAATTGGAATTTGTATCGCGCCGCAAACACGGTCGCGGTTAGGCATTTCTCTCGTGTCAGCCGCGTGAAAACCTTCACGGCGCTTGCATTAAGGATTCAAATGGGAACGGAGACTTTTACTTTTTATAAATAAAACGTTTCATCGCCGCGTCAGGAAGACGAGAGAAATTCATCGAACTTTGTTTCTGTTTTTCCGTTTCTCTCGCGCCATTTTGTCGGTTGGATTAAAAACGCTCAACCGTTTGGTCTGGGAACACTTGTTTCTTATATTGAACGCGACAAAGTGCTTTTTCCGTGACTTTCGATTGTTTTTACTTTTTTATTTTTTTGTTGTTGTTGGATATTTGTTTGTTTTCAGTTTAGTAGAAGGTATTGCTTGTATTGTGAATTCTCGTATAGGAAAAAACTGAGACTAATATTCGTACAGTGTGATAAACTGTTCCCATTTATGTGTAATATTTTTTGATTTTTGATTTTTTAATTTTTTAATTTTTAATTTTTTGATTTTTTTGATTTTTTTTTGTATATATATAGTTTATATATGCACAGTGAAGCTGGCTGTTTTTAAGAAAGAAATAAGATGCATATTGAAGGATATAAGAGGAAGATATTTCAGTTGAGATTTTAATCAAAATAAAAGTACTTTTTTTATATAATTCAGTTACCTGTATTTTGTTTTAACTTTCCTTTATTAAAAAAAAACAAAAAAAAACATTGTTTGGAACAAGTTGATCAATACTAGCAGCCTGTTCGCAATGCAATAATATTTCAAACTGATCCATAATTAAAATTTACAAGGGAACATAGCGAAGTGTGAATTGCCAATTTTGATGAAATTTATATATAATGTAGTTTTCGTGACAATATTTGACACGTATTTCTTTTTTATCGGCAATCGTTCGTGTTGAATGGACGGAATCCACCCCCAGAGTTTAAATTTTAATTAAAATAAAAGTATGTATTTTACTATTTAATATTCCATCATTATCGGAAGTGGCAATAAATAAATTCCAACGACGCCGCTTTGGTAATATTTGTTGTAATTGCATAAATTCGTTTGACGATGCTTGTCTGATGCTAACACTGAAGCTACCAAAGCGTTCAAATGACCGGTTCGTAATTTCTTACTCAAATTTTATAAATCATTAACGGTGCACTTTTGAGTATTTTTTATGATTTTTATGATTTTATGATTTTAGCATTATGTATTTTTCCAAGTATCTATTATTGTAATTTCTTCGATACAAATAGGTATAATTCAATCGTCGGTAGGTTTAATGTCAACATTTCCTTCGCGTTATACGGGAGTCCACGTTAAATGTGGAATAATTTGCCGAGTTTTTTTTTAAATAAAAACATTGAAGAGTGGAGGAAAGTAGTGAAATATTTTACATTTTTATATTTTTAATATTATGAACAATTTTCAGTATTAAATTGATATTAAAAAGTCATAAATTGGACCTAATACGAAATAGCTATCCAAATATAGAAAATTAATATTAGAATATTTTCATAGAAAATAAACGATAAAAATAATTTTATTCTTCTTTTCTTATAAAATCACGTTTTACACAAATTACATTAAAAAATAGCTGTTCACTATGGTGCATAGATGGGGAACGTGCGGCCTTCGTAAAAGCTAGCTCTTGTATTAATTAATATTTTAATTACATAAATTACGACAGTTTTGAAATTAATAGATTCCTTTATTACTTCCTAATTTAAATACGACCTCTAATTTTAAAAAGGTTCCCCACCTTTGCTATAATATAATTTGCTGTTTCGATAATAATTTTCTCTGAAACGATTTTTATTACACGTATTATCGAAATACATAATTTATTTAGAAACATAGAATTTCCATTCTTTTCAACGGTTGAAAAACAATTTTAATAAATTCACATAATTGGAAGCTATTCGTTAATTTATGGCGCGCTTTGTAACCAGGAAACGACGACAGAGGAGAACCGAATTTGCATTCGTTCTGGATCGTTGTATAAATTTTAATGTTAACAGAGATTTCATTTTGTCCTTTGAAGAATGGTACCGAATCCGTCGTACAACAAAAGGATTTTATTTGAACCGATGTTAAAATATTTTATTTACACGCGTCGAGCATAGCAGCGTACCGGTAATTAGTATTAATTAATAATTAATTAGTCAATCAAATACAATTGCAGGCTAGAAGATATATTTTATAAATATTTTATTAAATTTACACATTGAAAATTGTCCGCGTTTCAAATTACCTTTTTTTTAAACACTGACAAACGATATCCTTCGAATATTAATATTTAGCAAATTAACAGTCACGTTAAATAACAGATACCTGTTAAATACATGTAGAATTATTGAATTCGACAGAAAGAATTTTCATTTCAATTAAAATGCGTGTCCCACCCTCTCTCGTTAATTAAAATTGCAGAAATAGCTGTCCAGATAATTACCCAAATAAATAATTAAAATATTTCGGAACTGAACATTTCATAAATACGGTCATTTTCCCGCGCTCGAATATTAGGTTGTCCCAAAAGTTTCTTCCGTTTTATTAATAAGTAATGGATACATAATATTTTATGTTTTACGATATATTATTATTTTACATAGGACTCATTTTGCACTATTTTTTTCCTCCATCTCTTATTTAACGAATAAGACTGAATGTTTATTTAAATATTGCTAGACGAAACCACTGCGTGAAGATAACGAAAGAAACTTTCGGGACAACCTAATATTTCAAATTCCAAACATTCGGACCTGCGTATAATAGAACAAAAAAAAAATATATTCATTTAACACCTTGCCTTACGATTTAACCCTTTGCACTCGAAGACTTGATTAAGTCTCAAAGGACTATTGTGAGAACTTAAAGTGTTCTTTTGGCAAGAAAAAGAGAATTATAAATGTTTACGATTTCTTATTTATTCGGTTAATTTACTTTCATTTTAACACTTTGCCGACCGCACGCGCCACAGGGAACTGTTCGGTTTCCACCGCTCTTGGGAAAGCCTAAGGAGCCTTCAAAATTAGTTGATTTAATTATATGTTGTGGTCCACAGTAGCAGTCCGTCAGCAATTACGAAAAACTCCAGGTCGGGGTAGTTAACAATGACAGAAAACGAGAAACGCGTTGCTACAGTCAAAATGGGAAATCTCCCCGATCGGTCGGGCACCGACTTACTTTAACACTAGAACGACCGACGATTAAAGTATACTTATTTCTACGGAAGAAATCAAAGTGGGAAGTATATAAAACAATATGCAATACAATTTAGACAAAAGTTTATTCATATTTTTAATAGAAAATCGCGGAAAATCTGCCCAAAGACACCGTAGTTAATTTATAAAGAATCTGTAAAAAATTACGAATGGGTCATTTTGACCACTTTGGTAGTTCTAGTGTTAACAGGTTGAGTGCCATGGGGGTGACCGGTGACCGGCACTCGACTTGGCTACAGCGCCATGGGGGCCACCGGTGACCGGCGATGCGACCAATAGTAAAATACATAATTAGAGTAAATATGGATACTGATAAATTTTCAAATAATACCACTTTACTATAATGGTTTGAAGAAATTAATGCCGTACAGAACATGCAAAAATAATTTTATTGGTACAAGGAAAATGTAGATATTATTTTGTTCAACATAATGTACATCGCATAATAAGAAATTCATGTTGGCGCCATGGACAAACTACCTAAAATGCGCGTGGCAGTCAACCTGTTAAAATGGGGAGATCTCCCCGATCGGTCGGGAACCGACTTGCTTCAAAATGGGGAAATCTTCCCGATCGGTCGGCAAAGTGTTAAGGTAAAAGAAGTGTATGAATTGATGAAAATATAGAATTTAAGTGGAAACATAATCTATGAAGAAAACTATGCATGTCGCCATAGCGGCGCCAGCCGAGTGCAGAGGGTTAAGTTCCAATAGCGCGTGCCATAAACAACATTAACACTGGAACGACCAAAGTGGTCAAAATGACCCATTTGTAATTATTCACAGAAATTTAATAAACTAATTAAGGTACTTTAGTCCCTTGGCTACTGTGGGCGCATATACGCGCTCAGAAATTTTGCTTCTGTGACACGGAGAGCGCATATAACCGCTCAACACAGTTTTCTTTTTTTTTAACGTAGGGCGCATATAACCGCTCAACACAATTTTTTTTTTTTTTTAACGTAGGGCGCATATAACCGCTCAACACAGTTTTCTTTTTTTTTTAACGTAGGGCGCATATAACCGCTCAACACAGTTTTCTTTTTTTTTAAACGTAGGGCGCATATAAGCGCTCAACACAGTTTTCTTTTTTTTTTAACGTAGGGCGCATATAAGCGCTCAACGCAGTTTTCTTTTTTTTAAAACGTAGGGCGCATATAAGCGCTCAACGCAGTTTTCTTTTTTTTAAAACGTAGGGCGCATATAAGAGCTCAACACAGTTTTCTTTTTTTTTTAACGTAGGGCGCATATAAGCGCTCAACACAGTTTGGTTTTCTGACACGGAGGGCGCATATAAGGGCTTTGAATATTTTATCTATCATTATTCAGATAGATCTCATTTCAGTTAGACGAAAGTGACATTGTAAATGAATTCTTACCCGTGTGGTACGACCGGCACGTCTCAAAATTTGGCGTAGTCAAAGGGAACGGATTGGTGGCTGAACGGATTTCGTAAACAAATTGTCCGAGCTTGAGAATTTCTTAGAATTGCTCGAAAATCGATCGACAAGTTTCGGGCTGTTTCTCGTTTCGGAACCTTGAGAATTTCTTGGAATTGTAGGAAAATCGATTTCAAGGTTTTTCGTTTCCGAACCCGAGACCTTCGTAAGAGGTCAGTGTTCGTCGAGCTCTCAGTGCGGAAACACGTCCGCGTCGTTCCAGCTTTAATTCCCCTGTCCTAGTAAGCTCATCGTTAATTCTATACTTTTTTATGTCAGAGAATTACGGGATATAGTAGTGCGTAAAAAATAGTAGATTGATAGTAGATAGTAGATAGATCTGTTTTCGATAGTTACTTCGGTATAAGTTTCTGTCGATTGATGAACTGTAATTGTAGTATGATTTGCGATTAGAGTATGCACAGGTTAGATTTTGTAGATTTTGTATCTTTGCGATTTGTAGTTGAAATATACTATGATCCGCGATTAAAGTGTTCTAATTATGATCAATATTTCAATATAGTAGCTGTTTTTCGATTACTAAAGTATGGTTTCTGTATATACTTGAGTTCTGAATTAATTTCAAAATTCTCGCGTTAAATTTCGTCGATCATACTTACCTTTGCGATTTGAAATTGAAATATATTATTATCCACGGTTACAGTATTTTAATTACGATCATTATTTTAATATAGTAGCTTTTTTCGATTACTAAAGTATGGTTTCTGTATATACTTGAGTTCTGAATTAATTTCAAAATTCTCGCGTTAAATTTCGTCGATCATACTTACCTTTGCGATTTGAAATTGAAATATATTATTATCCACGGTTACAGTATTTTAATTACGATCATTATTTTAATATAGTAGCTTTTTTCGATTACTAAAGTATGGTTTCTGTATATACTTGAGTTCTGAATTAATTTCAAAATTCTCGCGTTAAATTTCGTCGATCATACTTACCTTTGCGATTTGAAATTGAAATATATTATTATCCACGGTTACAGTATTTTAATTACGATCATTATTTTAATATAGTAGCTTTTTTCGATTACTAAAGTATGGTTTCTGTATATACTTGAGTTCTGAATTAATTTCAAAATTCTCGCGTTAAATTTCGTCGATCATACTTACCTTTGCGATTTGAAATTGAAATATATTATTATCCACGGTTACAGTATTTTAATTACGATCATTATTTTAATATAGTAGCTTTTTTCGATTACTAAAGTATGGTTTCTGTATATACTTGAGTTCTGAATTAATTTCAAAATTCTCGCGTTAAATTTCGTCGATCATACTTACCTTTGCGATTTGAAATTGAAATATATTATTATCCACGGTTACAGTATTTTAATTACGATCATTATTTTAATATAGTAGCTTTTTTCGATTACTAAAGTATGGTTTCTGTATATACTTGAGTTCTGAATTAATTTCAAAATTCTCGCGTTAAATTTCGTCGATCATACTTACCTTTGCGATTTGAAATTGAAATATATTATTATCCACGGTTACAGTATTTTAATTACGATCATTATTTTAATATAGTAGCTTTTTTCGATTACTAAAGTATGGTTTCTGTATATACTTGAGTTCTGAATTAATTTCAAAATTCTCGCGTTAAATTTCGTCGATCATACTTACCTTTGCGATTTGAAATTGAAATATATTATTATCCACGGTTACAGTATTTTAATTACGATCATTATTTTAATATAGTAGCTTTTTTCGATTACTAAAGTATGGTTTCTGTATATACTTGAGTTCTGAATTAATTTCAAAATTCTCGCGTTAAATTTCGTCGATCATACTTACCTTTGCGATTTGAAATTGAAATATATTATTATCCACGGTTACAGTATTTTAATTACGATCATTATTTTAATATAGTAGCTTTTTTCGATTACTAAAGTATGGTTTCTGTATATACTTGAGTTCTGAATTAATTTCAAAATTCTCGCGTTAAATTTCGTCGATCATACTTACCTTTGCGATTTGAAATTGAAATATATTATTATCCACGGTTACAGTATTTTAATTACGATCATTATTTTAATATAGTAGCTTTTTTCGATTACTAAAGTATGGTTTCTGTATATACTTGAGTTCTGAATTAATTTCAAAATTCTCGCGTTAAATTTCGTCGATCATACTTACCTTTGCGATTTGAAATTGAAATATATTATTATCCACGGTTACAGTATTTTAATTACGATCATTATTTTAATATAGTAGCTTTTTTCGATTACTAAAGTATGGTTTCTGTATATACTTGAGTTCTGAATTAATTTCAAAATTCTCGCGTTAAATTTCGTCGATCATACTTACCTTTGCGATTTGAAATTGAAATATATTATTATCCACGGTTACAGTATTTTAATTACGATCATTATTTTAATATAGTAGCTTTTTTCGATTACTAAAGTATGGTTTCTGTATATACTTGAGTTCTGAATTAATTTCAAAATTCTCGCGTTAAATTTCGTCGATCATACTTACCTTTGCGATTTGAAATTGAAATATATTATTATCCACGGTTACAGTATTTTAATTACGATCATTATTTTAATATAGTAGCTTTTTTCGATTACTAAAGTATGGTTTCTGTATATACTTGAGTTCTGAATTAATTTCAAAATTCTCGCGTTAAATTTCGTCGATCATACTTACCTTTGCGATTTGAAATTGAAATATATTATTATCCACGGTTACAGTATTTTAATTACGATCATTATTTTAATATAGTAGCTTTTTTCGATTACTAAAGTATGGTTTCTGTATATACTTGAGTTCTGAATTAATTTCAAAATTCTCGCGTTAAATTTCGTCGATCATACTTACCTTTGCGATTTGAAATTGAAATATATTATTATCCACGGTTACAGTATTTTAATTACGATCATTATTTTAATATAGTAGCTTTTTTCGATTACTAAAGTATGGTTTCTGTATATACTTGAGTTCTGAATTAATTTCAAAATTCTCGCGTTAAATTTCGTCGATCATACTTACCTTTGCGATTTGAAATTGAAATATATTATTATCCACGGTTACAGTATTTTAATTACGATCATTATTTTAATATAGTAGCTTTTTTCGATTACTAAAGTATGGTTTCTGTATATACTTGAGTTCTGAATTAATTTCAAAATTCTCGCGTTAAATTTCGTCGATCATACTTACCTTTGCGATTTGAAATTGAAATATATTATTATCCACGGTTACAGTATTTTAATTACGATCATTATTTTAATATAGTAGCTTTTTTCGATTACTAAAGTATGGTTTCTGTATATACTTGAGTTCTGAATTAATTTCAAAATTCTCGCGTTAAATTTCGTCGATCATACTTACCTTTGCGATTTGAAATTGAAATATATTATTATCCACGGTTACAGTATTTTAATTACGATCATTATTTTAATATAGTAGCTTTTTTCGATTACTAAAGTATGGTTTCTGTATATACTTGAGTTCTGAATTAATTTCAAAATTCTCGCGTTAAATTTCGTCGATCATACTTACCTTTGCGATTTGAAATTGAAATATATTATTATCCACGGTTACAGTATTTTAATTACGATCATTATTTTAATATAGTAGCTTTTTTCGATTACTAAAGTATGGTTTCTGTATATACTTGAGTTCTGAATTAATTTCAAAATTCTCGCGTTAAATTTCGTCGATCATACTTACCTTTGCGATTTGAAATTGAAATATATTATTATCCACGGTTACAGTATTTTAATTACGATCATTATTTTAATATAGTAGCTTTTTTCGATTACTAAAGTATGGTTTCTGTATATACTTGAGTTCTGAATTAATTTCAAAATTCTCGCGTTAAATTTCGTCGATCATACTTACCTTTGCGATTTGAAATTGAAATATATTATTATCCACGGTTACAGTATTTTAATTACGATCATTATTTTAATATAGTAGCTTTTTTCGATTACTAAAGTATGGTTTCTGTATATACTTGAGTTCTGAATTAATTTCAAAATTCTCGCGTTAAATTTCGTCGATCATACTTACCTTTGCGATTTGAAATTGAAATATATTATTATCCACGGTTACAGTATTTTAATTACGATCATTATTTTAATATAGTAGCTTTTTTCGATTACTAAAGTATGGTTTCTGTATATACTTGAGTTCTGAATTAATTTCAAAATTCTCGCGTTAAATTTCGTCGATCATACTTACCTTTGCGATTTGAAATTGAAATATATTATTATCCACGGTTACAGTATTTTAATTACGATCATTATTTTAATATAGCAAGTTTCTTCCGATTATTAAATTATAGTTTCTACGTATATTTCAATTCTAAATTAATTTCAAAATCCACGCGTTAAATAAGTACCTTTATTCTACGCACCTTTGTGATTTCTAATTAACACGTATCCGCGACTAAGAATACGTATTTTAATTGCCGTCACTCTTTTAATTCAACAAATTTCTTCCCATTCCTAACCACTGTTCTTCCACATACTTTAATCATAAATTAACCTTAATCTTTCCTCGAGTCTTCACAAAAATTCTACTTCTCTATCAATATCAAATGAAAAAAGAAAATAATAGTAGATTCACAGTTATCACATTTTTCCCAAACCGCAACTTCAATACAAATTCAACGATTAACGCCAACAAAAAAAAAAAAAAAAATGTAAATTTTTCCATCGTTGAACCATAGTTAACAATATCCACTCGATCATCCTCTAAAAAAAAATCCACCACTATATTCCTATTACCTCACAAACAATTCGAAATCGAGTATCGAGAGCTATCTTTTATACGGAGTGATGTGATGTGCGTTTGAGCGAACATTTCGTAACGATCTACAACGATGAACTGTACTGTTGCTTTTTCCCTGACTGGTGTCCTCCGTCCCCTTCGATTGATCATAACGGCTTCAGAGGTGCTGATCTCCGGTGTTCCAGCCACACCGGACAAAAGGTAACACAGTTTTTTCATCTTTTATCCACAATGAAACTGCGCACGGTCGATCATTAGGATATAACAAAAAGCATATCCTTTCTTCGACATCGTTTTGATAAAGGTAGATTTTTCACGGTGTCCATCGGGGAACAATCGAGGATCTGTGACACTGGTAACGCGATTAAAAACGTTTTTAAACGTTGAAATTCATCGCGAGACTTTGGTCCGCGGTTTGCTAACGACCGCTCGTTAACTTATTAACTGGATAATTTTTTATTCAGAAACTTGTTCATAGATGGGATTAAAAATTAATTTGAAAAAGGATTCAGTTTGATTAGGTCGACACTCGTTTTTGCAAACGTGAATATATATCGCGTTTTTGGTATAGATGTAGTTATATAGTAAAGAAGGAAGTATTTCTGAGGAAATTAATTATTGTTGTTAGGCTGTGGATATTTATGGGAATGCGTGTTTTTATGGAAAATGAATGTTGGAATAGTAGAGTATATTTGAAATACTTTTTACAGTGGTTGACTTAAACTTTATAATTATCTTTGTAACTCTCTAATTCTAATTCTAATTTTAATTCTAATTAAAACTATGTTTCCTTGGCTCTTTTATATTATTTTCCGGTTAAAGGCCGAACTGATTGCAAACGAGGTTCCATCGTATTGGTGCGGCCGAAAACTTAAGATCTAGGTTTTATCAGGGGTCTCTCTCTTTTTCACACACACACACACCAAGACATTCTCTACGTACATGAATAATAAAATGGAACCTACATAGAAGTAGAAAATTTAGTTAAATTATTAATAGCTTTTGAAAGTAATTTATTAAATAATATACAGTGGTGGATTTAAGGGGAGGCGCACCGAGCCCTGAGCCTCGAAATTTTTCATACTTTTCTTATTTTTTATACAGTGGAAAGTTAGGGAAATATAATTTAGTTTCGTAACATTAAATAATTTATAAATTGTTCTGCATTTTAATTTGGAATATTATAAATCAATATTTAAGTTTTTTTATTCTTTTTTTTGTATAGTGGAAAGTTAGGGAAACATAATTTAGTTTCATAACATTCAATCATTTATGAATTCCTCTGTAATTGAATTTAGAATATTATAATTCCTATATATTATATTTAATTAAATAAAATTCATAATTCAATATTTAGGTATTTTTTTTTCTTTGTATAGTGGAAAGTTGGGGAAACATAATTTAGTTTAATAACATTCAATCATTTATGAATTCCTCTACATTTGAATTTCGAATATTGCAATTCCTATGTATTATATTTAATTAAATAATATTCATAATTCAATATTTAAGTTTTCTTTTGTTTTGTATAGTGGAAAGTTAGGGAAACATAATTTAATTTCATAACATTCAATCATTTATGAATTCTCCTGTATTTGAATTTGGAATATTATAATTCCTATATATTATATTTAATTAAATAAAATTTATAATTAAATATTTGTATTTTTTTTCTTTGTATAGTGGAAAGTTAGGGAAACATAATTTAATTTCATAACATTCAATCATTTATGAATTCCTCTGTATTTGAATTTACAATATTATAATTCCTATTTATTATATTTAATTAAATAAAATTCATAATTCAATATTTAAGTTTCTTTTTTTTTTTAATTTAATGTTTAAGAAGCCCCCAATTTTTTTTCTGCGCCTAGGGCCTCAACCACCCAAAATCCATCTCTGATAATATACAATTTTATTCAGACTCACAATTAAGAATTGGACTTCGTTTACAATACCCTACTTTTACAAAACTATCTTATTCTAACATTCAATCCACGTACACTTTCTCCTCTCATCCCTGTCCTATCCTACTCTCTTATTGCCCTGTTTATTGCACCCTTTCCTATTCTATTTTCTTAATTTTCTCTAATTCGTGCATACTCTGGTACTCTTAGCTATGCACACCTTTTCCTTTTCTCTTCTTTCTCAATTTCTCGAGTCACGTTTCAACTTTCTTATCTAGCCTCCCGCTCGCAACCTCCTCAATCTTGGTCCCCTTAAAAGTAATTTATTAAATATGAACAAGTTTGGATAGAAAGTTGAAAATGTCTCGGATCGCAGAAAGTTGATGCGTGATTTTTAAATTCGAAAGGATCGAGGGTACGGTTGAGTACGATTAAAAAATTGATATTAATTAAAACATGAAATTATTTTTATACGGTTCTTCTAAAATTAGGATCCAGTTAAACGCGATGAGATATTTTCTCATTTTATCTAAATGGTCCTCAATTTTCCAATTAGCGGAACGTTTTCCAATTCTAATACGCGGGAAAGTACATTGAATTTCTTAAGGCGCGTTTAAATTATTCAAATTTCATGCATTTATACAATGATAAAAATGCAAATCGCGTGCAGCTTATATAATTCTATTCTATTAACGTCTAGGAATTACAGTTTTCCGCGATGTAACAATGTCCACCGGCCACGAGCATTAAACCGAGACATTGCACGCACAGTGCATAATTCTTGAGTAAAATAATAATTCCTCGCATTAGGGACGTTTCCGAGAAATTCGATAAAATAAGTTTTCCAATCCCAGCTTTGAGAATCATTTTCACTTCTATATGAACTTTAAGAGATAAAAAAGAAACAAAAAATTGTGTATAATATTATTCGGTGCTCCAACTTTGTGCAAATTTTCATTAAAATTAGCAATTAATCATTTGTAATCGTAAGAGTAATTGTATTTACTATACATGCTAAAAAAAAAGGAAAAGAAAAGAAAAAAAAAATCGTGTATAATATTATTCGGTGCTCTAGCTTTGTGCAAATTTTCATAAAAATTGGCGATTAATAATTTATAATTGTAGGAGTAATTGTATTTACTATACATACTAAGAAAAAGAAGAAAAAAAGGAAAAAAAAAGAAAAAAAAAATTGTGTACAATATTATTCGGTGCTCTAGCTTTATGCAAATTTTCATCAAAATTGGCGATTAATAATTTATAATCCTAGGAGTAATTGTATGTACTATACATACTAAAAAAAAAAGGAAAAAAAGAAACTCTGAGTAATGTAGTTTTCACAAAAATATTTGATATGTATATTTTTTTTTTTTTTTTGTATCAACAATTGTCAATATTAAAAGGGATGGAAGCTTTTAGAATCTAATCACTTTTATTAAAACAATTTTTCTATTACTTTTACCATTTCGAATATTTCCAAATTAGTAATTTTTGTAAGTTTATCAAGTTGAAGGTTTCAGAAAAGGTGTAATGATTTTTGGTTGATTTTGCACCGCCTTTAATTGAATTCATGAGATTCAATCGATCGGAATTAAAAATTGAATGAATGGATGCATCTCATTAAAGCATGTTCCAGGGTTGTAATTATTAATTAAGGGAGGTTAATAAGTATGCTTCGAGCTGGTTTCTCGTTGTTAAAAATTTAACATTATACCGTTGCCGAAGTCTGTGTCAGTTTTGAAAAGACGCGTGCAATTCGCATCTTTTAAATTAAAATTATAATAAAGTAGCACAAAAATTTGAATTCAACCAGTTTAGAAAATTTATGCAACTTGCATTCTTGTCTTTTATTGTAACTTACAGATTAATAGACAGAATTTGAATTGGTTTAGGTTTAAAAAATGTGTGTAATTGGAATCTTTTAAAAATTCCAATTTGTAAATTAATAAAGAGAATTTGAATTGGTTCAAGTTTAAAAAATGTCTGCAATTTGCATTTTTAAAATTACAACTTGTAAATTAATAGAAAGAATTTGAATTGGTTGAAGTTTAAAAAATGTATGCAATTGAGATTTTTTTTTAAATTGTAATTCCTAAATTAATAAAGAGAATTTGAATTGGTTCAGGTTTAAAAAATGTGTGCAATTGGAATTTTTCAAAATTGCAATTTGTAAATTAATAGAATGAATTTGAATTTGTTTAAATTTAAAAAATGTGTGCATTTGAGATTTTTTAAAAATTCTATTAATTCTAATAACTTGTAGATTAATAAAAAGAATTGGAATCAGGTTCAAAGCATACGTCTAATTCGTATTCGTTATATTGCAATTTGAAGATTAATAAAAACAAATTTTAATTGGTCTAATATAAGTTTAAAAAATATTTGCAATTCGAACTTTTTATGTCACAATTCGTAGAATAACACTAGAATTATCGACGATTAAAGTGTACCTATTCCTACCAAAAAATTCAAAATAACAGCTATTTGGAAAAAATTTTAAATGCAAAGGAAATAAATCTTTATTTATATTGGTTACAGAAAATCACATAAAATTCCTAAAAATGTACCATTACAAATTTACAGAATTTATTTAAAAAACTCGAATACAATAATTTTTACCACTTTTTACTACGGTAATTCTAGTGTTAATTAAAAAATTTGAATTGCTCCAGATCTGAACAATATGTTGAATTTTCTTTAAATCGCAATCTGTGGACTTGCAAAAAATTTTGTAACAAACAAATATAAATAGAAAGAAATAAAACAAATTAAATTCTTGAATAATGAGAATTTATCAAAACATTTCACCACAGTTACAGCTTCAGAGAGGTTTAATTTCCCACGACAAATTTCAAAATTCCACATCGCAGAGTTTTGAAAATTTACAGGAAGCTCTGCGTACATATAACAAGCTAAAATTCATCTGGGAAATTAATTTCAATTCATAATTCGGCCTTAAATTCGTATCGTGGCACAAGAGCCAAGTTATAAAGTTAACGAATTTAAGCGTTTACACTATAGAAATTAGGTTTCTCGTGTAGGGTCCGCTTTATTGATCACCAGTTATCAAACTTTACGTGCATGTTTTTCCAATACGACTGTTTCGCGAGTACACTCTCGCGATGCAGCGTTTAGAATCAATAAAATGTGTTCGTTGTTTATTCACTCTTGGAAACTTGGTCGATGCATTAAGGAATTACGCATTGCAACTTTACTCTTAGCCATCGCTTTGTCGAAATAAATATTACTATTCAAATTTAAATTCTTAGTTCTGTAAAAAGAATTTGAATCATGCATTAGAGATTTGATTGAAATAGTCTTTTAGAATTTTATTCGAAGTTTCGATTCGAGAGATTTTAACACTAGAACTAAGAAGGGAGTCGAAATGACTGGTTTGTAATTTTTCATAGAAATTCTTTAAATTTTCAACGACGAATTTTCGAAGATTTTGCACGATTTCTTGTAAAAAATATACATAGAGATCTATTTTTTTTTTTGTGTAAATAGGCTTACTTTAATTCTCGGTAGTTCTGCTGTTAAATTAATGCTAGAACTATAAACGATTAAGATGTACTTATTTATACCGAAGAAATAAAAATGGAACGAGGCAAACCTTTGTCCGTATTTTTAACAGAAAAATACTGAAAGTCTCGCAAAAATGCATCGTAGTGAATTTATAAAATTTCTATGAAAAATTAAGAAGTCGTTCTGACCATTTTCCGTAGTTCTAGCGTTATATTTATAAAAGACTTTGAACCGAAGAAGTACCTTCTCTTGTAACTTAAGACATTGTACGCTGGATATATATAAACACATTTTTAGTGTACCATAATATACCATCGATTAATTACAGGAAATTAATTATTTCGCAATATCCTCAGAAATCGAGCAAATTGCAAAAGATAGGCCACTTACAGTGTGTTAATTTCACTGATCAGGTGTCGTTGCTTAGTCTTCTTAAACTATCCATATTTCTTTGTTGTTTCTTTTCGTTCTTATTTTTCTTTTTTGTTTATTTTAACGATTAACGCGTCGACTGCCACGCCGAAGTCACATATTTTGCTCAGAACGCCACACCGGTAGATAAAAGATTTGATAAAAATTAATCTCAATTAATTTTCTGCTTTGAACGAAACTACTATATTTCACATTTATGAGAATGTTGTTACAGTCTCTGTTATTTTTAATACGTTGACCGCCACGCTGAAATCACATATTTTGCTCAGAACGCACACCGGTAGATTAAAGATTTGATAAAAATTAATCTCATTTTTGATCTTCTAATAAAAATTTCCAATTGTTCAATAGTGCACATTTTATTTCCAAGTATTCTCTAATCAACGATGATGTTCAAAATTTATTAGCTCTCAATGTTTATTCGTGTTTTTAATAACACGTCGACTTCTTTTTTTGAGAAAGCTTACCGTGCGAATCTAACTCGAACTTAATAATACAATATTATTAAATAATATTATTTTTAATAATAATATTAAAGATAATATTATTAAATAATATTATATTAAAGATAATATTATTAAATAATATTATATTTAATGATAATATTAAAGGAAACAATCAGTTTCCAAATCTCTCGATTAAAAAACTTATACAAAAGAAACTAAAACAAAAGAAGAAAAAAAAAAAATTAAAAATGCCCTAGCTATAGTACTATACTTCACACTTCGCGTGCAAAACAAAATGGATCCAACTCTCGCATAACGTTGGCGCAAACAGGACTAGCGTTCAAAGTGATCGCTACGAATCATTTGATTTCCCTTCGGTGAAGATTTCGAAAAAAGGAAATAGGATACGACAGTAGTCATGGAAATTGCTATGTTCGGGTTCGTTTGCACCGGTATAGGACAAAATATGTACATGCATGTGCACAGCTCGCTGTTTAACCGAAACTGGGTCGCGTTTCGTTTTCTGTCCCGCCGCGTACCCGCGTATTCGCGAGTGCATTTCTGAACTTTTTTTTTTCTTTCTTCTTCCTCCACCACCGCGACGACCTCGTTGCACGACGCGCTGACTTTCGATAATTAAATATGTAATTGAAATAACGGATGCGATTTTCCAGCGGAAGGCCCTGTGGCCCGCGAATCGGTCGCCTCGTCAAGTTCGAGTGGACGATTTTTTTCGATACTTCCTCGCTCCTGTTTCGAGTTTCAGAAACGTGTTCTCGTGCTCGTTTCTTGCTCTTTTTGTTTGGAGGATCTATCAATTTTGTGTAGGTTTATGGTAGTTTAGGAGTTGAAGCTTTGGTAAGTTTTGAAAGTGAATCATTGATGGAATCTTGTGTTAACACGTTAAGCGTCACACCGGTCCCTGCGGACCGACGCTGAAATTTCCGTTTAGGCGTCGTTGGTTTCTGAAAACTGGCAGTATCAATTTTTAAAAGTAATATCTTATAATTCATTAATGGAGTCTATTAAATCACATTAAAGAAAGATACTACTTTCCTTTGCAGGCCTTTACAATTTTCTTCTTAAATTCTTAACAATTTTGCGACCAAATATTTTTGAATTAGTATCGCACCACANAGCGTTCAAAGTGATCGCTACGAATCATTTGATTTCCCTTCGGTGAAGATTTCGAAAAAAGGAAATAGGATACGACAGTAGTCATGGAAATTGCTATGTTCGGGTTCGTTTGCACCGGTATAGGACAAAATATGTACATGCATGTGCACAGCTCGCTGTTTAACCGAAACTGGGTCGCGTTTCGTTTTCTGTCCCGCCGCGTACCCGCGTATTCGCGAGTGCATTTCTGAACTTTTTTTTTTCTTTCTTCTTCCTCCACCACCGCGACGACCTCGTTGCACGACGCGCTGACTTTCGATAATTAAATATGTAATTGAAATAACGGATGCGATTTTCCAGCGGAAGGCCCTGTGGCCCGCGAATCGGTCGCCTCGTCAAGTTCGAGTGGACGATTTTTTTCGATACTTCCTCGCTCCTGTTTCGAGTTTCAGAAACGTGTTCTCGTGCTCGTTTCTTGCTCTTTTTGTTTGGAGGATCTATCAATTTTGTGTAGGTTTATGGTAGTTTAGGAGTTGAAGCTTTGGTAAGTTTTGAAAGTGAATCATTGATGGAATCTTGTGTTAACACGTTAAGCGTCACACCGGTCCCTGCGGACCGACGCTGAAATTTCCGTTTAGGCGTCGTTGGTTTCTGAAAACTGGCAGTATCAATTTTTAAAAGTAATATCTTATAATTCATTAATGGAGTCTATTAAATCACATTAAAGAAAGATACTACTTTCCTTTGCAGGCCTTTACAATTTTCTTCTTAAATTCTTAACAATTTTGCGACCAAATATTTTTGAATTAGTATCGCACCACACAGCCTAACGGAAAGTCGACCAAAATCGACGTTGTTGGTTTCCGAGGACCGACAGTACCATTTTCAAAAAATTGTAATTCATTAATGGGTTCTATTAAATCATATTAAACAAAGATACGACTTTTCTTTGCAAGTCTTTACAATTTTTTTCCTAAATTCTTAGCTATTCCGCGGCCAAATGCTTTTTAATTAGCATCGCACCACACAGCCTAACGGAAGGTGACCAAAATCGGCATTGTTGGTTTCCGAGGACCGACAGTACCAATTTCAAAAAATTGTAATTCATTAACGAGTTCTATTAAATCACATTAAATAAAGTTACCATTTTCCATTGCAGGCCGCTACAATTTTCTTCTTAAATTCTTAACAATTTTGCGACCAAATATTTTTTAATTAGTATCGCACCACACAGCCTAGCGAAAAGTCGACCAAAATCGGCGTTGTTGGTTTCCGGGGACCACCAGTACCAATTTCAAAAAATTGTAATTCATTAACGAGTTCTATTAAATCACATTAAACAAAGTTACCATTTTCCATTGCAGGCCGCTACAATTTTCTTCTTAAATTCTTAACAATTTTGCGACCAAATATTTTTTAATTAGTATCGCACCACACAGCCGAACGGAAAGTCGACCAAAATCGGCGTGGCGTTTAACGTGTTAACCCTTTGCGGAATTTATAATTTGGTTCCTAAGTCGAATGTCGGCTCTACAACGATAAACGAATAGGAGACGCCAATGCGAACTTTCATCGACCATTTGTTTGTTTTCTATTTTATTTTCCGCGTAATTATTTACATGTTTAATTTATAATCTCGTTCCATACGAAAATACGAATATTCTCGAATAAATATTTCAAAATAAAAAAAAAAGAAAAAAAAAAGAAAATTAACGCGAACTGTGGCAAAGCTAATTCGCGAATGCACAATTATTTCGCAACGCAAACATATTTCGTAACAAAGGAAAGAGCGTAAGAAAAGAAGGAATAAATCGTTGGAGGAACTGAACCGTGAAAAAGTTTCTTTCTAAAAAGTAGTAACCTACTTCAATTAATTATGCGTTGAAGCAGTGATCGCGTCTCGAATGAAAGCTTCGGGCCTGCAGAGGGCACGTACAAATGGTATACCCCTTCCTCTCCGTTGGCGACATAATTTTTGCCATTTCGTTCAACCAGGCTACGGCTGAAAAATCCTTTCACGTTTAATTTATAAAGGAAATGTCCTAGATGCGGCGCATGCACTCGAGTGCATCGGGGAATCCGGTCGTTTTCGAGAGCAATGCGAGTCGATAAATAAATGATACGAGCCCTCGATACTCGGACCGTGCCAGCCAACTATTTCCATACAGAGTCCATTACGGTCGCGTGTGTCTTGTGTACACTTTCTACGCAGCATCCTCTCTCTAGGAATCGCGTGCTAAAGCACGCCGACCTAATAACGTTGCATTCCCCGTGAGAACGTACCGTTGAAGCAACAACAATTTGCTGGACGATTAACCGCGAGGAAAAAATCGCGGTGACTCGAGGCGGAACGGAGAAATTGTTTTAACGGAACGATTTCTTTGTGGAACGTAGAAAAGTGATTTGTTATATTTTTTGTCATCGATTGTATTAATATTGTATACTCTGTAAGGCTATAATATTTTTAAATAGTGGAAAAAGAAATTTTTAAGGGAAGGGGATGTGTAATGTAAGTGAGGAAGACAGCAGACAACACTGATGAATAGAAATACTATTTAAAAAACAATCGAAAAGATTATCTGTGATGTCGGTATCGTTTCCAAAAATTAACCCCTTGGCTTACGATTTCTTTTAGTATTCGTGTACGTTGGNCACGCCTCTCTGAAAAAAACATCGCGAACGAAAGTCGAACGGGGACGAAACAATCGGTGAAAGAGAAGAAAAAAAGGAAGGGGAGGAGATAGAGAACAAAAAAAAGGGAAGAAACAACAATGGGGAGCGTTCCCTGATTTCGGGTCGGAGGGATCCGGATAGCTTCATTTCTGGTTATGCTTGATTTATCGGCCACGTTCTTCGTTTTTTATTCCTTAAAATGGTATCCTGTACCACTGTATCGCGAGAGTTATGGAAATTACTGGAAAACTTTATTTAATGGGTTAGGTTCGGCCGGATGTATACGGAAAGGATGTTGATATTGGTGCCGCTTGATTAATCGTTGAACAGAATAAGCACGGCGCTTAGAGGGTGTCGTAGACATTTTTCTCAACTTCGCGTATTTTAATATTTACGTAAAAATAAATTTCCAGTCGCGTAGATATTGGAAGTACAGCGAATTTTAACCCTTTCGCTACGGTGCTCTAAGGACTAAGAACGCTGTTGCTATACAGATCGATACAATTTTTGTCGATATGACAACAATATGCAAATCAATGAATTATGTTATAACACGCGCGAATGAAAATAAAAATAATTTTGTGCTATGGAAGATGTCCATGTAAGGTTTTAGTAAAGGATTGTTTAATTTCTGAGACCGTATATATACGCCCTTCGTAGCGAAAGGGTTAATATCTATGATGTCGGTATCGTTTCCAAAAATTAACCCCTTGGCTTACGATTTCTTTTAGTATTTATATACCTTCGTAATAGCTACCCGCTGGTTTAACGCTTTGTCAAATGCGNACGGAACGATTTCTTTGTGGAACGTAGAAAAGTGATTTGTTATATTTTTTGTCATCGATTGTATTAATATTGTATACTCTGTAAGGCTATAATATTTTTAAATAGTGGAAAAAGAAATTTTTAAGGGAAGGGGATGTGTAATGTAAGTGAGGAAGACAGCAGACAACACTGATGAATAGAAATACTATTTAAAAAACAATCGAAAAGATTATCTGTGATGTCGGTATCGTTTCCAAAAATTAACCCCTTGGCTTACGATTTCTTTTAGTATTCGTGTACGTTGGTGATAGCTATTGGCTTGGTTTAATGCTTTATCAAATGCAAAATGTTGTAATATTATGCATAATTTATATTTGTTGATTCTCAATCTTATGAATTGAAATTGCAGTTAAAGTTAAGATTAAACTTTGTTAGAAATATAGGGTGTTTTTATTGTATTCGAATCATAATTTGCGCCACGAATACGACTCGTGATTGTAAAAGGGTTAATAGATATATATGATGTCGGTATCGTTTCCAAAAATTAACTTATTATGCCTAGTGTACAATAAGGTTGCGGGAGACCGTAGAAATTTTTAAAAATCAAAATGTAGATCTTTGAAGGGCCGCACGAGAATTAATTTTAGCTACGGTTATTTATTACTTAACCCTCTATGACGTCTTATAACTTCAGAGTCACTTACCGATATATTTATATTTTAAAAAATTGGTACTATAAAATTTTATTAATGTATTACTGTAGTGATACCACGATCGGTCTATAGAAATTATTACTTTAAAAATTTTGCGATCAAAGTAAGATACCGTAATCAATCATAGTTCTTTTCTCTGATAAACAAACAAAATTCGGACTATAGAGGGTTAATAAAGAATCAATTAACAGTATTTGTATTTAATTACTATCATTAGATCGTGCATTGTTATTCGCTTATACAAAAATTGTAGTCAGAAATATACAGAACGCACATGATAAGTGGTAAAATGTATAAAAATCAGAATTTATAAAACTAACTTAAAAAAAATTCCTGTTTATAATTATTCTTAAAAAGTAGCAATAATAACAGACATAGCATTCAATAAAAAATCTTACAACATTGATCGTAAATTTAAATTCACGATATTTATTCAATTTCTAGAATCAGCTTAGAAATATAGAATTAATTTCTAAAAAAATTTCTAAAAAAATTTCTAAAAGTGGTTCGAACGAAACGGAATTAGAATTTCGGTGGTCGATAAAATTTCAACACCAGAGGAGTCAATTAAACGTTTAGCTGCGCTCACAGATTTTATCTGACTCACCATGAACCGCGACAAATTACGTTGGATCAATTCCTGACCCCCTTTATTCCCCTTGTATCGTTACGTGCCCATGACTCGACCTTCGTTTAACTCTTCTAACCGCATAAATTAACCAGTATACTCCGCTTTAATAGTAATATCATTACCGACAACAATTAAGTATTATATTGCTATTAATTATACTGTGACATTCTGTTACATGATCAATTACACGTCTGTGCAGGATGTCGTTTTGCGTTGTGTGAAATTCTGCACGCTTCAGTATAATTGGTATCAATTTCATCACGGTTATCCATAACAGGATATGACATAGGAATTTTTCTTTTTTCCGTGAAACTGAGACTCAGAATTTTAGAAGGGAAACGGGTATTAAACGTGTCAATTCTGTAAATATTAATTTAATCGTTCGCTACTAAGGTCAGGTCTGAGGTATCCTAGGTGTTTTCTACTTAAAGATTTAAGTTTTTAGATTTTTCTTTTTTTGAAGAATTCAAATCTGTTTTGATACGTTGATATAAACAGGATCGATGGAATTTTATTTGTGAATGATCGTGGAGATGAGTAAGCATTTGTTTAATAGTTTCGCGAAACTCTTTGGACTTAATTTTACCAGTTAAGGTGTAATTATCTGTGAATATTAAGTCAATGTATTGGTGTTTGGAATTGATAGTGGTATAACTTAAAGAATGTAAATTTTAGAGGAGGTTTTTTTAAAATTTGTATTATTGAAAATGTTAGATATGAGACTTATTGATTGTTGTATATAATTATTAATTGATTATTGTGAATTTAGGTGAATTTGATAAAAATAGGTACGTGATAAAGACTTTGCATTTAATGGAAGCAAGTTTTAAATTTTTATTTTTGAAAATGCTAACTATAGGCCTTATTAATAATAATAGTTATATATAATAATTAATTAATTGTTCTGGCTTTTGGTGAATTTGATAAAAATAGGAACATAATAAAGAGTTTGCATTTAATGGAAGCAAATTTGAAATATTTTTTAAATTTACCTATTTTTGAAAATACTAAATAGATCTCTTATTAATTATTATATACAATTATTAATTAATTATCATGGCTTTTGGTGAATTTTGTAAAAATAGAAACGCAATTAAGATCTTCATTTATCGAAAGCAGATTTGAAAGTTTAAGAATCTACATTTCTGAAAATACTAAGAATAAACTTTATTAATTGTCACATATAATTATGAATTAATTATTCTGAATTTTAGTAAATTTGATAAAAACAGAAAAACAATGAAGACCTTGCATTTCATACAAACTTCTAAGTTTAAAAATTTACATTTTTGAAAATATTAAACATAAGTTTTATTAATTATTATATATAATTATTAATTATTTATTCTGAATATTTGTAAATTTCATAAAAATAGAAATATAATGAAGATTTTTCATTTATTTACTTTGAATTTACATTTCTGAAAATACTAAACATAAGCCTTATTAATTAATTATTTTGAATTCTGGTAAATTTCATAAAAATGGAAAAACAATGTAGAGCTTGCATTTAATAAAACCAAATTTCAAATTTTCTGAATTATGCAATTATCAATGCCAAGCAGCGCTACAGCCTTTCTTTTTTCTTTTCACGCGGTAGAAATAATCTTCACAGAAACCCACGCTCCCTGCGGGATTCTTACAATGGTTAAAAAAAGTCACCACGGTGATTTACCTCAGACGCTACGGGAGAGCACCAGGAACTGCGAAGAACACTTCCGGCGCTCCCCTTGACGTCTCATCTGAATTTTAAGCGCTGATAAGCTTTCGAAACGGAATTTTATCAAATTCCCTTAAGCACGTGTATCTTTTCATATCAAGAAAACGTATTTCTCAAATAATCTTCCATCGCTTGGAACAAAAGAAAATTCGAACGAACATTCAAACTCCATCAAGCTTGAGGATCACTGAAAATACCAACTTACGTAAATTTACACACGGACTAAATATTTTAATCCGATTTTCCTAATTAAAAAAAATGTTCCTTTTTATGGTCCGATGTATCCCTTCGTTATTAAATTTTCGTTACACTTGGAAAAATTTGCACAAACGTACATTGCAAAGAGTTGGAAACGTGGAACGCGAGAAAAATGCGGCAGAGAAGAATGGAAAAAGGTTTCAGACAGATAAGAAGCGCTTAACAAAGGTAATTGTAATCCCTGGGTCGTGAATCGAAGCGGGAAGTTGGTTGTATTCAAAGCATGGAACTCCGGAGCCAAGATTAAGTTAGATCCGAAATAAACCACTTAAGAATTAACTACGAAGATTAGAACATGGTAGTTCGTTAGCCGGTGAAGTCAGATTTTTCAGACTTACACGGCTCCAGTTCTTAGAGTTAATACCGCCTGGGGCTTCCGGGCCTAATGTCCGGGCTTGTGTCCTGTTGGAAGCGTATTCCAACGTTTCAGCGGCATTGAAGCCAGCTTCATCAAGGTATCATCACCGGACGCTGGTATTAGTGCGTCATCAGACCACTGATGAAGCTGCGCTGTTGGCGAAACGTCAAGAAAAAAAGAAAAAAAAAAAAAAGGAAAAAGAAAGCAAGGAACGATTTATGCCACGGGACACTTAGATATCTTGAAGTAATTCAGAGTGTTCTGAAATATTTGTACAATTTTAGCTTCAATTGTTTAACTCTTTGGGGCACGCTGGGATTAAAAGTGTCCCACCTTTTTGATGCACCATAATCCATGGTGGGACATTTTTAATCCCGCCTCGACTTAGGAAAAAGGATGTGATTTAATAAATACCTTTTAATATAATAAGTTCCACCCTATAATAACAAATTAAATTAAATATTATTAAATATTTATTATTTTTTTTATTTATATTTATTAAATATTATTATTTTTTATGCTTTTACATTATGTGATTCCTTTATTAGTAAAAATATACTAATTTTGTTTCATTTAAAACGTAATAAAATTTCTATCTAACATGGGTCTATTTTATTATCCGAAATCCTGTCNTTTATGTTTTTACATTATGTGATTCCTTTATTAGTAAAAATATACTAAATTTGTTTCATTTAAAACGTAATAAAATTTCTATCTAACATGGGTCTATTTTATTATCCGAAATCCTGTGCCGCAAAGAGTTAACACATTGCATGCGGATATATTTCGTCGCGGACTTACGCGTAGCGGCCATTTCTTCGTGAATTTCGCGGAAGTTTGGTCGTTCGGTAAAATCGCAATAAATCGATAACTACTTCGTTTTTCTCAACGAAACTTGTTTTTATTTTACAGTTAAATATATGCTCTATGATTATTAAAAAAAAGAAAAACACTATACATACTCACAATGACTATCGTATTTATACGGTACCCGTTCTGCAGCACAAATCTACTAAATACGTACATTTACCTGACCCGTGCTCCAGTGACAGATTGCAAGAAATGTAAAAGTACGTTTCCCGCATGCAATGTAATTTTTATTAATTCTGCTATTAATTAATCTGTGGTTCTCCAGGTTTATGCGTTTTGATTATATTTTTATTTTCTTGTGACAATTTTGTAATCTTGAGAAAGCAGATCTTTGAAGTAGAATCGAAACGAGAAATATGTAGTAAATAATAGGTTCTTTAATGAGAAGTTGAAGCAAGTTTAAATGAAAATTTCAGTGATTTTACCATTAGCATTTTACTTTAGCATTATTTATAAGTTCGTGGTCTTAACATTGGAGAATTAATAAAAAACATTGGAGAATAGCTAGAGAAATTAATAATGATTACTTTATTAAATAAAATTACAAAGTTGGAACTTCTTTTTCTAGCATAAATCCGCATCAGATTAGCATTATTTATAGATTCGTGGTCGTAACGTAGTAGGTCGCTGAATTCGACTCAACATCAGCTGTAAAATTATGAAATAAAAAATGCAGTATGATACACTTAACTAGTCACTGGCCGTCAAATCAGGACCGCTACAAATTTTCAGCATTTTCCACGTTTTCCGTACAATTAAAAGGCCCGTTTAAATCGTAACGATATAATTTATTAACTACCAACGTAATACACCACTGCTGTACATAACATTATTAACACACGTTAATATTTTATATTTCCGCTTATATTCAGCTTGCATCCTTTCCGGCACGCTCCGTATACATTGCTCGATCATATGTTTCGTATCTTCGTTATTTTACAAAATATCTGTAATTTTTGTTTTCAACTCGGATCACGCGGTGCTTGGAGAGTCGTAAACTAGTCTTTCGAGTAGGCTCCGGACATTTTCTATGGCATTCGAATCGGCAGAATTGGCTATGGCCATGAGAGCAAAGGGATGTTTTTGGTTTTGGAATCGCTCATCGCCCACAGAGTTTCATTATTATCGCGATAGTAACAACTCGATTGCCATGTATACATCGTTATAGCCATGAAAGTAAAATTTCGTACGTGGTCATAATTCGATGACCAGGGACTGTTCGTGGAAGCGTTTCGGAGATTCGAATGTAGACCTTCTTTCTTTAAATGGAATACTATATTTTTTTACACCAAGATATGGAAGAGCGTCGAATACTGAGTAAAAAAGTATCAGACTTCATTAGCCCTATGTCTTTGATTTTGGAATCGCTCATCACCCACAGAGTTTGATTATTATCGCGATAGTAACGAATCAATCGCTACGTATAGATCGTTATCAACGTATTTAGTAATAATTCGAACGACCAAAGACAGTTTTCCATATATGACACAACGTTACAACCATAAAAGTGAAATTTTCGTACGTGGTCCTAATTCGATGGCCGGGGACTGCTCGTGGAAGCGTTTCGGAGATTCGAAGGTAGACCTTCTTTCTTTAACTCTTTGCGGCACAGGATTTCAGATAATAAAATAGACCCATCTTGCATAGAAATTTGATTGCGTTTTAAATGACACAAAATTGGTATATTTTTACTAATAAAGGAATCGCATAATGTAAAAACATAAAAATATAATAATAATTGAATTGAATTTGTTGTTATAGCATGGGACTCGAATAATCCCACCGTGCGACATGGGTTCATGAATGGTACTTATTAAAGTACATCCTTTTCCCTAAGTCGAGGTGGGACTAAAAATGTCCCACCATGCATTACGGTGCATCAAAAAGGTGGAATACTTTTAATCCCAGCGTGCCCCAAAGAGTTAAATGGAATACTATATTTTTTACACCAAGATATGGAAGAGCGTCGAATACTGAGTAAAAAAGTATCAGCCTTCATTAGCCCTATGTCTTTGATTTTGAAATCGCTCATCACCCACAGAGTTACTATCGCGATAGTAACGAATCAATTGCTACGTATACATCGTTATCAACGTATTTAGTAATAATTCGAACGACAAAAGACAATTTTCCATATATGACATAACGTTATAGCCATAAAAGTGAATTTTTGAAATTCAGGGACTGTAATTAAAAAACATTTCTTTCGAGTAGACTCCAGATATTTTCAATGGCATTCGAGTCGGCAGAATTGGCTGGACATGGGAGCAAAGGGACGTTTTTGGTTTTGGAATCTCTCATTGCCCACAGAGTTTGATTATTATCGCGATAATAACGAATCAATCGCTACGTATACATCGTTATCAACGTATTTAGTAATAATTCGAACGACCAAAGACAGTTTTCCATATATGACACAACGTTGCAGCCATAAAAGTGAATTTTTGAAATTCAGGGACTGTAATTAAAAAACATTTCTTTCGATTAGACTCCAGACATTTTCTATGGCATTCCAGTCGGCAGAACTGCCTGGCCATGGCAGCAAAGGGATCTAAAGACAGTTTTCCATATATGACACAACGTCACAACCATAAAAGTAAAATTTTCGTACGTGGTCCTAATTCAATGGCCAGAGACTATATACTTGAACAAACGATTTCAGTCAACGTGCCTCGCGTTTTTATTTCCAATTTACTGTCTACCGACCTGTACAACGCGTCGTTCGCGAGTTTGAAACGTAAACATCTCGACGTGCGTGGCACGACTTTCCAACTGAAACGGTTTAAACCGTACTTGGACCAATAATGTAAACAGAAATCGTAACCAACCGTCGTTTTCTTTTTTGTTCCAGGTAAGAGACACCATTGAATCGTGCTATCAGAATTCTCCGGCCATCAGGTATCTCGTTTGCTTTACGTAAGAGCACGATATACGCAGCTTTCGTCGGCGAGCTCGTTCTTCCTGGGTGAGTCGATCGTATTCGTATTAATGGGAAAAGTTTAAGTCGCTCTTCGTGCAACGTAATACCGTATAATGGTTATATTAGTGAACCGCGACCAACTGTCCCGTCAAGGCGAACGCCATTACCCTGTTGACCTTAATAACATACTTATGATATCGGTTTATGTAGGCACAGGGACAGTTTGTATCGCGATACGCGGTTGATTTATTATGTTCCGCCACGATTTTTTTCTGACAGGCCAATGTGGAACCCGTGTTTCAGATCGAACGGATTGCACATTGTTCTGAAAATAACGTGGAAACTCGTTTCTATAGAGAAAACACAGGTTTATCGCGATAGACATCTAACAAATTGCCAATTGTTCGGAATAGATCTATCATTTTCTCTTTTATTATTTATGGAACGTAATGTTCGATGTTAAGTGATTCCTTTTCATTTTATTTTATTTTACTGGCTGGTGGAAGTATTATCGAACGGTATTTGAATTGTTTGAATTTTTATTATTATTGTTATTAATATTATGAGTTTATTTAATGTGGATGATTAGTAATCTGGTAACTAAAGTAATATGATTAGATCATATTAGTAATTTTTTTTTTTTCTTTTAAGTTTTAACATTTTTTTAACTTTTTTCTCTGAAGTGTAATAATGAGAATATTATTGTGGCAGTTGAGGGATTGGTATAGGTTATTTTATTTTGGTGGAATCAGTTGTTGTTTGTTTAAATATTCAGTGATTTAAAAACTGAATCACCTTTTTCGTACTTTTTTTGTTTTTTTTTCTGTGAAATAGTTTACAATTTTTGAAGTAATTCGGATGAAATGAGTAATAATATTTTTTGTATAGTTTTGCTCTAAATTTATAACTTTTTAGAGGAAAGGTAGAATTTTTTTGTTTATCGATACCCCCAAAATATTAGAAGCTTTATAGAAATTATAGAATATAGAATTTCTGTATTTATTTTATGCAAGCTTTTTTATATTGCTTTTATTTTATTTCGACTTTTATACATCTATGGAAAATTCGAAGACATAAAAATACACATAACGTATACACATTTTCTTCATTATATTCATAAAAATTTTGCAGTCCACGTATAACAAAGCGTCGTTTAAAGATTTCAAATTCATTTTAAAAAGCTTTTATTATTTTTCGTGTTCAATACAAGGTTATTTAAAAAATATTTTAGTGTAGAGTACAGTAAAATCTCGTTTATCCCGACCACAAAATATTATATATATTTGCCACACTGTAGAAATAAAATTTTTATATTTCCGGGCAAGATTTTTTGTTTTGTTTTGTTTTTTAATCAATGGATATTTTACTAATTAATTAAAATCCAGTGTCTTGTTACATGAATCAAGTGAAACGTGCAATAAATAAATAACACAATTTTTCCGAATTAGGTCCGGTTCCGATTGATCTGCATAAACGGAATTTTATATATCTTTTTTTACTAAAAGTTTTATATTTCCCGGCAAGATTTTTATTTTTTAATAAATGAATATTTTATTAATTAATCAAAATATACTGTCTTGTTATATAAATCAAGTGAAACGTGTAATAAATAAATAACAGAATTTCTCTGAATTAGGTCCGATCATGATTGATCCGAATAAACGGGTTTTTATATTTTTTTACTAAAATTTTTATATTTCCGGGCAAGATTTTTATTTTTTAATAAATTAATATTTTACTAATTAATCAAAATCTACTGTCTTGTTACATAAATTAAGTGAAACGTGCAACAAATAAATAACAGAATTTCTCTGAACTAGGTCCGGTTCCGATCGATCCGAATAAACGGGTTTTTATATTTTTTTACTAAAATTTTTATATTTCCTGGCAAGATTTTTATTTTTTAATAAATGAATATTTTACTAATTAATTAAAATCTACTGTCTTGTTATATAAATCAAGTGAAACGCGCAACAAATAAATAACAGAATTTCTCCGAATTGGGTCCGGCCATGATTGATCGAAATAAACGAAGTTTTACCGTACGACTTCACAGAAATAGAACATAAAAGTAACAGAATATAATTGAACATATACGAGGTAATATCCTTGGGTTTGCCGCATCGTTATCCAACTTTCAGCATCGAGCAAGTTACAAAGATCACAATCGTATGTAATGGTAACGTAGCTGCACATCTATCGAACCCGATCGCGATCGTGGCCTCAATTTGTGGTTTACGTGCATTTAAAAAAACTGTCCATCCATTCGATGGAACGATCTGTCCGCGATAAAACGTGGAAAAACGTCAAGGAAACTGTTGTGTCCTCGATTTCAAATATTTTGTTGCGGTAGGAATAACCGAGACCGCGTACAAGTTCCATTAAAAAATACTCTGCTATTCATGGTTTGCTGAAGAAACTGTCACGACCTAATTATTCCAGCAAACTGATTGAATGCGATATTAAAGAAACGATCGATGATAGAATACGAAAGTGTGAAGGAGAAACAACGCACAACGAAAATTCTAATGTTAATTTGTTAAGTTTCTTTTTACTGGTATTTAATATAGAAGACTCTTCAATATTAATTATTTTCTTTTTTCTCACTTTCTTATATGTTTGAATTTTTACTGTTACTTAACACGAGAGCTGTTGATAATTAAAATAAGATTATTTCTGTCAGAGAAATAAAAATGATAGGTACTTAAAAATATATATAATGCGAGAGAAGCATTATTTTATTTTTAGTTTTTACTAAAGATTACGAAAAATTTCTTAAAATGTACCGTAACAAATTTATAAAAATTCAATGAAGAATTATAAACTGGTATTTAAAAAAATACATAATGCAAGAGAAGCATAATTTTATGCATAGTTTTTATTGAAGATTACGAAAAATTCTTTAAAATGTGCCGTAATAGATTTATAAAAATTGTAAATTGGTATTTAAAAAAATACATAATGCAAGAGAAGCAGAGATTTATCCATAGTTTTTACTGAAGATTACGAAAAATTCTTTAAAATGAGCCGTAATTAATTTACAAAAATTCAATGAAAAATTGTAAATTGGTATTTAAAAAAATACATAATGCAAGAAAAGCGTAACTTTATCCATAGTTTTTCTTAAAATGTATCATAATAAATTTATAATAAGCGTATGAAAAATTATAAAATGGTATTTAAAAAAATACATAATACAAGAGAAGCATAATTTTATGCTTAGTTTTTACTAAAAATTATGAAAAATTTCTTCAAATATGCCATAATAAATTTATAAAAATCGTATGAAAAATAATAAATTGGTCAATTTTACCATTTTGGTAATTCTTGTAGTGTTAATACAGAAACCTTCCGATATTAATTGTTTCAATTTTTTATGTCTCTGTATTTCTTTATTATTAAATAGAATACAAATAAGTTTCTAATACTACTTCTGCTCGCTCATCCTCATTTTTCAACAGTCACTACTCAATCTTCAATACCAAAACCCCCAAAATGGTCAAACTGACTGATTCGTAACTTCCAAGAATTATAAAACTGTTTAATTATTTTTTCCAATACGAGATTTCAATTTTCAATTTCAATTCCTACGATATTCAATAGCTCGTCGTTTGGTTAAAACATTTTCATAATTTTCCTGATTTTATCCAGTCCTTAAAAGGCTCTTAAAAATTGAAAAGGTTCAGAAACGATATTACGTAGGACCGATTGTAGCAATCAATCGATGCATAATTCGATGCTAACCCGTGAACAACAGGAAATGTTATCAGCAAAAACATTTGATCGTTGAACCAACCCTGAAATTATATTTATCCGATTATTTCGGCTGGCTCGTCGCGAAATAATGAAACGAACGTTAACAGGTCCGCGTTTCGAAGAAACGTCGTTTGATAAACAGGAAATCAAGTGTTGATCGGTGAATCGCGTGTGCGAGTGACGTGAAATGATACGAATTGAAAGATAGAATAACGAACGGGGAATAAAGTGAATGCAATACCGATATATAAATAAAGTTTGTTACGCGGACGGTGGTTGTCACGAAGTCATTGAGGAATAAATTCGTTTAAAATGAACGAACGCGGCCAATGCAGGCGAAGCTCGGCATTTTTTTTTTGTTTTCGACGTTGAATGAAAAATGTGAAAATTACACGAATCAAATTTTCGTTTCGCATTTCGTATCAATTGAATGAAAAGGATTGTACATAATTAAAACGTGGAAAGTTGAAATTATTTTAATTCTAGAAAGTTGATAGAAAGGATGGTAGAAAGTTACATTTATATTAATTCTAGACTTCGGTTCCATTCGGAACGTTAATCTCTCGGTCGTCTTTTCTGTTTTTTTACAATTTTTTCAATCCACGTTGTTATTTCCAGAGACACAAATATAACAACCGAGATTTTCCTTCGTTAAAAAATTTGCTGATTCTGAGAGAAATGTAGAATAAGCTATTGTCGGTATGAAAATTTCCTTTTTCCGATTTAAACGCGCATTTTTATCGGAATTAAACATTTTTTTAGTCAAATTGAAGCGCGCTTAGGTCGAGAAAAATTTGAGAACCGTGGCGGGGTTGATGTAATACAAAAATTGACGTTTGAACTGGAAAATGTATCTGCTGAAACAAATATATATGGATGTATAATATTAATGTTAATATTTACAAAATTAAATATAACAAAACAGCTCTCTCGGAATTACTCTATAATAATAATTCTATCTTAGTCCTGTGGATTAATTTAGAAAAGATTATTCCATTTTTTTTATAAACTTCTAAAATTTCAAGATGGACTTCTCAAAAATAAAAAATTATATCGTCAAGGATGTACTCTAGTGTGGAGGTTTGACAAAAATTATTTTTATTTTTCATTAATCCGTAGTTATTAGCGTAGCAAATATTTCTGCAAACTGATTTCTTGAAATTCAAATTACTAGTAGAGATATATCAGGTTCAAAAGTTTCTTTCGTTTTATTAATAACTAATGAACGCATAATATTTTATTATAACATTATTATTTTATATAGGATACATTTTGCTCTGTTATCTTCCTTCGTCTCTAATTTAATGAATTAGGCCCTCGTGTTTATACAATCGCTGTCAAACCAAGCCACTGCACGAAGATACCGAAAGAAACTTTCGGGACAACCTAACAGAAATCCAAAAGTATCGAGCGAAATTAAAATAAAAATTCC
>SMSQ01004435.1:73200-84014 GCA_019453375.1 Ctenoplectra terminalis | reverse complement strand
GGTTCTTAACTTATTAAAATTGTATAGATTTACAACGGTGTATTCTTGGTAATTTTCTTTAATATTCTGCAAAAAGTATAAACGAAAGTTTATTTTCCTTGC
The DNA here is from genome assembly GCA_019453375.1 of Ctenoplectra terminalis. NCBI lineage: Eukaryota > Metazoa > Arthropoda > Insecta > Hymenoptera > Apidae > Ctenoplectra > Ctenoplectra terminalis. Next base: position 83,912 of record SMSQ01004435.1, on the reverse strand, counting down.
ATTAGTGGATAGTTATATGGGTACGTTTAACCAATATTATCCTTCTACGTAATAATTTCGTTAAACAAGGGTACAAGCTCCGTGCAAACAGTGACGCTCAATTATTTCCCTCAGACAGCCAAACATATGTCTCCAATAATTTGTAATTTGTCATTAATACTAGATCACTAGTCCTAAAAGGGCTTTGTAATTAGCACGTGTAAACAGGTATTCGGGTAGCGTGTTTAAATAGGCTTGATGATTTTACAGGATACACGATAGAGAGTGGCGATGAACATAATGATTTCGCTGGTTCTAGCTATTTAGAGTTCCTGTAAATTAATTTTAAATTTAAAAAAAAAACAGACTAGGTCCTTACTCTTTTTATTATAAATTAAAAATTTAGGGTAATTTATATAATTTACAATATTGGAAGAAAGGTATAATTCGATTTCAATAAAATCACATTTTATTTTTTCTAAAAAAGAAACACTCAAACAAATCTAAAAGAAATCAAAAGTTTAGTTAGAATTTAATAAAATAAAATTCAAAACTTTCTTCATTTACTTTTTCTAATCAATCGAAGCAAAATTTTAATAAATCACAATTCTGTGCAAATCCGAAAAAATTCAAGAGCTCAGAATTGATTAAAATAAAATTCAAAGCTTCCTTCATTTACTTTTTCTAATCAATCGAAGCAGAATTTAAATAAATCACAATTCTGTGCAAATCCAAAAAACTCGAATTCAGAATTGAATAAAATAAAATTCAAAGCTTCCTTCATTTACTTTTTCTAATCAACCGAGGCATAGTTTTAATAAATCACAATTCTGTCACGTTCACGAAGCAATTGACATTCTTTAGAGGAACGCTTTGGCATAATTCAGCCGGTCGAATTTTCAGCCAGCGTGATCGCTATCCGAAATCCAGTAATTCCGGCAGATTCTCGTTTCAATGCCGACTTGTCCAGAGATTACAGCCTCGATGCAACAACGAGGAACGCTCGAACCCGACAAAATAAATCCAGCGTGCCGCGCACCGTGAACGGTGTCCGGAAAATTCGCGTTCGCCGTTCTCGTGTTTCGAAATTAACTGGCCAGGTGAAACTTAATTTCCCTCTTATCGAAGAAAATCCTCTTAACGCGGAGGAATTATGGGCTCCGTTGAAACGGCTATCGAATTAGTTCGGTTAATATTTCACGGATAACACCGGTGAAAGTGTAGATCGATGCGACGACTTACTTGTTGCTATTCAACTTTATTTAATGGGTTGGTTATAATAGTTATATAAATAATAATATTATAATTTACCTGGGTGTTAATTTTGAGTAACACTAATTGATGAATTTTTGTTGATTTCAAAAGTTATAAAAAATTTTTTTTTTGGTTTCAAAGGAAAGTAGGGACACTCTGTGATAATTAGAATTTTTATGCATTTATTGAACTTTGGAAATTTGAAGACGCGAAAATACATTTTACTCGTAATAAGTAAAAAATATATTTAAAGTAATGTAAAATAACAACTATTGCTTATATATATATATTTTTTTTTTTTCTTTAATATTCTTAAAAATATGAATTTGTATGAAAATTGATAGTCTGGTAATAATTAATTTATGTTGATGTTTGGAACAAAATTGGAGATTTTTTTTTATATCAGTATGTTTGTTAGAATTTTGTGTAAAGTGTAATTAAACCTGGTATGTTTCTTGATTAAACTGAATTGGCTTTTCTTTCTAGCATGAAAGCTTTACATAGAAGTTTTCATATTTCCAACCTTTTATTTCTTTGAAACTATTAGAGAAACAAAAGGAAGTTTTTAGATAAAAGTTTCGTAGTTTCTACGGGGCAGTCGTGGACTGCATAGGTGGGTAAAAGGGAGGAGTAAAAAGTTTAGAAAATGTTCCATTGCTGATTCATAAATGTGACAAATTTTAATGAGAATGGCGGGGCTTAATCACGTCTCATTTTAACGAAAATATGCATGCAAAGATGAATTTTACATAAAAGTACACACTAAATTTAAGCATTTAGATTCGTGTTTAAAATGTAGGTCCAACTTAAAAATTAAAAACATAGAATTTAGTATTCAGTATTTCTACATTTTAATATTTCTGTGTTTCAGTATTTCTCTGTTTTAGTATTTATGTTTTTTTCTTTATTTTAGTATTTCTGTATTTCAAAATTTCTGTATTTCAGTATTTCTCTATTTCAAAATTTCTGTATTTCAGTATCGCTCTATTTCAAAATTTCTGTATTTCAGTATCGCANGGTAATAATTAATTTATGTTGATGTTTGGAACAAAATTGGAGATTTTTTTATATCAGTATGTTTGTTAGAATTTTGTGTAAAGTGTAATTAAACCTGGTATGTTTCTTGATTAAACTGAATTGGCTTTTCTTTCTAGCATGAAAGCTTTACATAGAAGTTTTCATATTTCCAACCTTTTATTTCTTTGAAACTATTAGAGAAACAAAAGGAAGTTTTTAGATAAAAGTTTCGTAGTTTCTACGGGGCAGTCGTGGACTGCATAGGTGGGTAAAAGGGAGGAGTAAAAAGTTTAGAAAATGTTCCATTGCTGATTCATAAATGTGACAAATTTTAATGAGAATGGCGGGGCTTAATCACGTCTCATTTTAACGAAAATATGCATGCAAAGATGAATTTTACATAAAAGTACACACTAAATTTAAGCATTTAGATTCGTGTTTAAAATGTAGGTCCAACTTAAAAATTAAAAACATAGAATTTAGTATTCAGTATTTCTACATTTTAATATTTCTGTGTTTCAGTATTTCTCTGTTTTAGTATTTATGTTTTTTCTTTATTTTAGTATTTCTGTATTTCAAAATTTCTCTATTTCAAAATTTCTGTATTTCAGTATCGCTCTATTTCAAAATTTCTGTATTTCAGTATCGCACTATTTCAAAATTTCTGTATTTCAGTATCGCTCTATTTCAAAATTTCTGTATTTCAGTATTTCTCTATTTTAGTATTTCTGTATTTCAGTATTTCTCTATTTCAATATTTCTGTATTTAAAAATTTCTCTATTTCAATATTTCTGTATTTCAGTATTTCTCTATTTCAATATTTCTCTGTTTCAATATTTCTGTATTTCAAAATTTCTCTATTTTAGTATTTCTATATTTCCATACTTTTCTATTTTAGTATCTTAGTATTCCAGTTCCTGAATATTTAATATTCACCATTCAGAACTCAGAGTTTAGAATTTAAAATTCAAAGTACAAAATTCAACATAACTTTGATGTTCCAACTTAGAACAAACATTCGAATTAAATTAAAAATCTATATAAATTAATCCCGATTCTTTAAAATCGAAACAAATTATATTCTTTCCCACTATCATTATTCAATTAGTTTCAAATCCATGCACGATAGTATCACATTTTCCATCGAAGGAGAACCTGAAAACCTAGATCTGCGTTTCCGATCTAAAAATCGAAGAACTCCAGATAAGTGAATTTCACATTCGCGATCCAATTGTCTTCGAAAAGAAGCCGAGCTCGTTCCTTTTGTCGTTCCGTTTCATTTTCAGAAAGACGATTTCCGAGTGTTCGATATCGAGAACAATACCGTATATATCGGCCACTTTTATTCTATACAACGACGTGATTGACTGGCTAAGCCTTTCCACCCACGCGTTTGTTTTCAGAATTGGAAATACTACCAATAGACAAATAAAGAGTTCTTCAATTAACCATTCATATTCTGTACATAAAATATTTCAATACGATTTAAATTATTTTCTGACTTAATATTTAAGTTTCATCGAAATCTAATTTTTGTTTCTTCACAAATTTTAAGATATTAATATCTTCACAAACATTAAAATATTATCTCCACAAATACTAAGATATTAAGATTTTCACAAATATTAAGATATTAATATCTCCACAAACATTAAAATATTAAGATCTCCACAAATACTAAGATATTAAGATCTTCACAAATATTAAAATTGCGATCGCTAATAATTCTTAATTTAACGCTTTGTGTGACTTAAAAGTAACCTAATTAATTTATCCGTATTTAAAAAAATTAAGTTCATTTAGTCCTCACTATACAATTAAATTTGATTACTGTATTACTGCAACGATGCCACTATTCATCTATAGCAATTATTCCTTCAAGAATTTTCGAATCAAAGTGAAAAATTGTAAACCATCTTACTTCTTTTTCCGATACGTGGACAAAATTCGGGCTATAGAGTGTTAATTCTTAATTTAAAGATTTCTAATTATTAAAATTCAAACTAAACAAGTAATAATCACGAATTTATAATAAAAAGTTATTTTCTCATCATCGAACAAAAAATTCACTATCCATCGTTTCTTCTACAATTACCAAACAAAATTCTACCTATCAAGGATTAAATCTTTTTTTTACAAAACTAGACTAATATTATCATACATTAAATAGTAAATTTCAACAATAACACGCATCGAGTTTACCCTTAAAGAGAATTTCACCTAGTTCTCTCAGCACTCGGTAAGTTAAATCGTCAAGCCGGTGGCGGGAAGCTGCGCCATAAACAAGAGGAAAAGAAGAGCGGATTAAAGTAGCCACGATTTACGGCGTAGTCGTTGGCTAATGAAATTGTTCTTTACCGGTAGTCTCGCGTTTGTTCCGCCTGTGGAAAAAAAAAAAGAAAAAAAATATGGTAACATTGAACGCTAATAATTCATCGACGCGGATCAAGAGCGATATATAAATGCAACCGGTGTTTTCCCCGTTAACGAGGACGTAACGAATCCTCGTCCAGGATGCGGCAAAATATTGGATCGGGACGAGATCGACGCGTATTCCTGGATGATTTATTAGCTGTCGATCGTTGAAGCTATAATGCTTTCCGCGTGAAATGTTAATTTCCTCGAGGCTCCGCGGGATATATTTTCTGTGCCGCTGAACGTCTCTGTTTTTGAAACTGTGACATAATGATCGGTAAACGACGATGACTGTGCTTATGTGGGATATTTTTCAAGCGTCTGCGTTGAAACGAATGCTCGTCGAGGCGTTTGATATTCTAACAGGTTAGAATATTATTAATATTTTCAAACGAAGAATCACCGAAAATTCTTGAGAAGCCACCGCGGTAAATTTATAAAATTTCTGTAACGAACCACGACTTGGTCGTCTTGAAAATTTCGCTAATCGCAGTGTTGATAAATACAAGAAATATAAATTATGCACGCTGTTAACAACACTCTTCTTTAATTAAAATAATATATTCGCACGAGAAGCTTTCTTTTCTTTTCTTTTCTTTTCTTTCTACGTGCGCGATAAAATGCAAAATAAAGGTGCGAGGTAGAAAGAGAAGCACTGTTTGAATGCGAAAGTAGTTTAGCGGATTTTTGGTAACACTCGAAACGAGTACGAGGGTGAAAAATGCAAGCGTGAAACGCCTCGCGTTATTCATGTTCATCAGTCTTTTTAATAGCTCGTCGGTTACTAGATAACGCGAAATCGTTTTTGTTTACTATTTATTCTAGCGCGAGGAATAAAGACACTTATTACGAACGTGATGTATCATTTACATTGATTAAAGTCAATTAAAGCACCGTTTAATTTTTCGAGTAAATTAATCACCTCGATCCGGCGCCCTTATTAAGTAACTCAGCTTCTTATCTCTATTGTAATTACTAGGACGTGCTGTAATTCAGTCTCTAAATTGGTCTAGCATTATGAGCGAGTCCTGGGTAAATTTTATTTCAAATGAACATAAATAATAAAGATTCTAAATGATCGCTTGTTTCAACTGTTTGATTATTTTTGTCACAAGAACTTATAGAACGTAACTTTGTTTTAATTTTAAAATAATAGATGAATATGTCTTTGACGTGGTTGACGTAATAAAGTCATAAATTATTTTCTCTGATAGCCAAATGATAAAATAATTTAAAAAATCATAATTTGTATGCTTAAATAAATTAGTGTGTTAGTGATTTAAAATAATTTCTAGCTAGATAAGACGATACGCTGTTTAACTCTTGACTGGTAAGGTGGCGTCTGACATATCCTACTGTTTTCTACGTAAACGTTAAAGTATCATTCTTCCGAGGGAAGAGAAAGGACTACAAATTTTCTAATAGATAATTTTTATTTATAAGGAAAGTCGAAGCAAATAAGCGTGTCTTTAAAATATTTTATCTTATTTCTGAAACGTTAAATATTGTATTTAAATAATCTTCGATCCTGTTATAAATTATATATTTTAGTAGTAAAAGCAGTATCAAATAATAGATAATATTTAAAGGAACTATTTACAATGTATTATTCCACTATTGAATCTTATTTTCGGCTAAAAAAAATAACTTTCCATAAATATTTCTGGATTATTCAAAGAGAAAAAATTAAATATATTAAATAGATCCCAGGGAAATCAGCTCAAAATTAGAATTCAATGAAAAGAAAGATTTTTCAGTTTAAAAAAAATGTTTATTATCCACTATTATCCATTGTTTATTATCCACTATTATCCATTGTTTATTATCCATTATTATCCAAATGTTTATTAAATGGGTATTAATTAAGAATCTATAATCAAAAATAAATTTTCTAAATTTTTACCATCATTTTTTCTCTATCAAAAAAAAAAAAGATGATCCAATTCGCCTAAGTCTACCCTACACTCGTACTTTTCATATTTTTTAATCCAGCACAATAACACCAACAATCACTTAAGTATTTCAAAATTCAAAAAAAAAAAAGAACGTTGGAAAAAAAAGAGAAGAAAATCAGAATATCGCATGAATATCACCAACTGTGTTCCCTATTACTAAATCACACACCAACCCGCTGTAATTCCCCGATCAATCGAACGTTCCGAATCGAATCGCTCGAGATAAAACAAAAGCTCGTAAATCGAGAAATATCTGTGTGTGTCCCAAGAAGAACGCGTTCGTAAATCGAAAAGGAGAACGAAAAATTCTTCAGGAGGGTATAAATTCCTTTCCGATCGAAGGAAACGATTTTAAGTGGCTCGAAATGGGACGAGTCCTCGAATACCTGGAACTTTACAGCCGGATCCGGTTGTACGGCATCGGGGTATGAATAGGAAACGGTGAAATTAATTGTACGCGCATTGTGGCAGCTTCTTGAAAGCTCGTATGTATTACACGCACACATCGATAAATCCTTTCATGGGCTCGTTCCTACGTTCTCATTTTTCTCCAAACCCCTTTTCTTTCCTTCGGCTCTTCTCTCCTTTTTCTTGTCGACAGCTCAGATCTATACAATCACGATTCATCCGTCAATCTATCACTCTTATCGATTGACGCTTCCTGCCCGGTTACCTTTTTTTTTTTTCTTTTTTTTCACCTGCACCCCTTTTCGTTGGACAATTGTCGCTGCTTGAAAGTGGGTAGATCTTTCTCTACTTGTTCTATTATACTGGAATAATTTAAAATTGTCATTTCGACCGGTTCATAATTTCTTATAGAAATTTTATAAACTTACAGTAATGTTTTTTGGCAGAGTTTCCGTGATTTTTTGTACAAAATATACGCAAAGAATTGTTACCCTTATTATAAGTATTTTTTCAAATACCTATATTGATTTCTTTGGTACAAATAAGTCCGCTTTAATCGCCGGTAGTTCTAGTGTTAATACTAGTCGATCTCTCCCGGCGGTCGAACTATGCCAAACTTACCCTAAATGAATAAAAATCCGTCTACCGATATTATTATCCTTAACGCATCGTTAAATAAATACAAACTACATATTATACACATACAGATTACGAATTATCAATTATACGAGTATAGATATACGAATAATTACGCGAACACAGATTTCAAACCATCAGTTATAAAAATTAAATATTTTCCGTTCTAACGCGCGGTATATTCTTTCGATTACCGTGGTTCCACTATTTTTTTCGCCACATTCTCAGAGAATATGAATTTGCGTAAATAATCCGTGGTCTGGTCACAATAATTTAGTGCAACAAGTTCTCGATCCGCTCGGCCTCGCTCGTGCTACCAGGATCCCTCGTTGAAAGATTAACGATTTCGAGAGCCGGTTTAATTGCATTGAAAGCGTGAATCGTGTCAACAGTAAATCCCAGCTTTTAATGGGATCCATTCACGGAAGAAATTCGTTCAAGAATTACTAATAAAACGGAATTTATCTCGCTCGAGGAGGGATAAACGATAAAGGAAATTCATCTCGTCCCAAGAACCGACCAACGGGATGGTAGGTTGAATTTTATTTGGGGCGAATTCGATCTTCAATAATGCCGCTTCGCCGGCTTAGACAGTTATAATTAAGCAGACAATAGGGGTAATTGCATGCTCGTCAATATTGGAGAACACGTAGCAACAGGATGTCAGGAAAATTGCATAGCCTGCCTCTTGGACAGAGGTAATCAAAACAAGGTGGAAATAGCCCGATTGATATCAGAAATTGCATCGATTCTCTATAATCTGGCTAATGCGAAATCAATTTCGCAAATGTGTACCATTGTGCCCGAACAAATATCTACACCCGAAACAGGTTCTGTCCGTTTGCTTTCTTGAAAATTGGAACGCGATGAGATGGTATCTCGTTTCGATTGAATTTTTCTTTCTTTTTTTCTGTTTTTTTCTGTTTTTTTTTCGTTCAAACTGAATTTCAATAGCTTTCGCGGTATACACGGAATTTGAATTTTGTGGTCGGTGTAAGAAATACAGTTTGGTAGTGAAAATATCCGACTGTGTTAGGTATTAACCGAATTTTGCGTGTAATTATAATTGGCGAATGAAACGGTACGAGTTTTGCAATTTAATTTCCAGCCATTTGCAAATTAAAGTCACCCTTTTCCAAATCGATTGCTCTTGTTAATTATATTTTATTATAAATTATATCTGTTGTTTTGTATGGTTTGTATATATTGCGGAAACAAATTTTGCGGTGCAAGCAGAATATTTTTTTACTTGGGAAATATGTTCGAGGTTTCAATTTTTCATTTTTTTTTTATTTCTTTTTTTTTAGTTTGTGTTATTTTGTGGTTTTTTACTGTTCGAATATTTAGTTCCAGTTAGCTTCGGGTATTATTCGAATTAATTATTGCGAAAAATAATTGATAAAATGGTGTATTATTTTATGCGACTGAATCTGTGGATATTTTAGATTGAATAATTTATTTAATAATTTTAAATTTTCGTTTTTGTTAACCGATAAACGAATAGACTCGGAAACTGTCGAAACTATGAAATATTGTGTAACAATACATCGCGAGAGGGAAGCGTTGTGTTCGACTTGTTCTTACATTTCTTCAATTTGGCACTCGCCACCATGTTTCCTTCCTCAAAACTGAAACTAAAATTACAAGCTTGGCACTTTCGTTCCATATCCAACTCTCAGAAGAACGGAACACAGGAACCAAGCATTATTAAGTCAAAGTAATGTTCAGGGAGTTTCGAAAACTTGTTCCAACGTTACGGGTATAAGAAAAGCAGGAAGGGAGGAAGAAAAGTAGTAGAAAGAAAATCTAATTTGTGTCAGAATGCAAAATAAAATTCGCTTCTTTTACACCCGTTTTGGCAACACCTATCATCAAATGCGCTTTACTGCAACAAAAGACACAGAAATTCAATCTTCCAAACTAGTGAACATCTGAAATGTGTCTGGAATTTCTCAAAATTGCGCAGTTACATTTATGGAACGATGGAAACTTTAACCCTCTGCGGTCGAGAAGACTTCAAATCTTTTATTTCTATTCTACAATTAATTATATTTATATAATCAACGGAACAGATGTCTGATAAATTTTAAGATACAATAAAAAAATTAATTTCATATTAATAAATTTTTCAGACAGAAGTACTTTAAGTTTATAAATTCTTATAATATAAATATAAATATAAATATAAATATATATATATATATAATATAAATTCTTAGAATTCATTTCTAAGGATAAAAAATAATTAAACTATCTTTTGCCGAGAATATTCTGATTTTCATCTGCAAAGGTTTAACACTTGAATTTAGGTAAAATTATTTCTAGGTAGATAAAGTTTTAATATGTAAAACACAGAAAACAAAATTGAACACGAGAATAGTCATCCCAATTATTTATATTATAAATGAAATTATTAATTATATTTTTTATATATATTATAAATGGTATATTTAATACAATAATAAATATTATTTATATCATTCTCAGCGCACAAGAAAAATTCTTGTATAACACAGTTTTCTGTAACGCGATTTCATATAACTCGCTATGTATTAACCGCGTTATGCGGTACTGCAACGCTAATATACTTGTTTTTTTTTCTTCTTTTTTTTTGTTAAAGAAACTAAGAATGTGGGTATTTGAAAAAATATAGGATTCGATATTTTTAACGAAAGATTGCGGAAAATTCTATAAATGCATCATAGCAAATTTATAAAATTTTTATGAGAAAGCATGAATGGTCGATGCGACCATTTCGGTAGTTCCAGTGTTAAATAATAAAGTGAATGAAATTTCAAGTACAATATCCAACGAATGAAAACTTTTTGCACGTGTACATGCTGCCTGTGGAACATATAATAAGCCTTCGTACGTCTGTGTACGTTTGTGGGTCTGTGGAAGTGAATTCTTTTTAAGGCACGCAATGCATAGCAAGCACGAGTTCAGCATGAGCTTAGAAAAGGAATTTAAAAACAAAATTCTGCAAGAGAATCGAGGAAGCGAATGAAAGAGAAACGTCAGCTAAATTCGATGGGTTTAGATTAAAC
>SMSQ01004435.1:40921-66548 GCA_019453375.1 Ctenoplectra terminalis | reverse complement strand
CAAAAAATTGCGACAAATACTCCAAAATACCTCGCAGTAAATTCGATACTCTATCGAAACTTTGAACAACTCGGAATAATTAATAAAAATCTATACGATAATGCAACATAACAGATAATACAATACGTACCAACATATAAGACAGCGATACTCAAAAATAATTTTTACCACATTGTATGCTACTGATATTCCAAACATTGCTTCGCAGAAAACGCAACTAACATCGCCGCGCAACTCCAGTATCCCCTCGACCGTATAAAACTTTACAAAAAATGTTTAAAAAATCATGAACATTATCATTCACCTCACAGAGAACCACAAATTACCCCAACTTGTTAAAACATTACCAAAAGTCTGTTTCAATAAAAATTTTATCCAAGACTTACAAATAATACGACGACTAACGAACAAGAACCTCGTAAGAAAGAACGATTAAACGTTAAAAAAAGAAAAATTGACGTCGACATACATAACCACTGAGCACAAAAAAAATAAACAGGAAGAAAATACACGCGACTATCCTCGAAGAAGTTTCGAAGCGCAAAAAAAGACGCTTCGAGAGTGATTTTAAATACTTAAAGCGATGCACAGCCAAAGGGGCAGCGTTTTAATAAAATTTCAACGAGCGACGCACCCTCCAGCTTTGTTCGCGTTATTACCGCGAGCTCGCTACTTTTTGACCCGGAAAGAGACACTATTAATTATTAATAAGGTCCGTTGAATAATTCAGCCTTTCTGTCCGGCCCGGTTGAAGCGTCTTCAGCGGCACGATGCGCGTGTTTGTCAACACCGCTGCTCCCTTTTATTCCGCGCTGCTTTCGGACCGAGCCCGATGCGTTTTTCATGCCCCGACACATCTGCGAACAGGGAATAACGCGGCGGCCTCGTTTTACCTTCCTATTTCCTCCTCTCATTCTTCCACGTACACACACATCAAAGCAGAGAAGCGTCTCGGGCGATGAATTCATGCACGGCTCCTTTTACGTTGACGCTCCGTAAACATCGGCTTTATTCGTAACAAGACGCAAGTAAATATTGACGGCAGCTGCACGGGGATGATTCCTCGATTACAGCTGGTTAAAACAGACAGTTTCCCTTTCGTCGAGCCTCGCTTGCCTGTTTGCCGATAATGTTTAACGCCGCTTTGTATGTTGCCAAGCGTGATAGCAATGGTGGAACGTACGGTGGAAATTCTGGTTTAGGGTGTGGTGTCTTTTAATTCTTTTTTTCTTTTGTGCACGTTTATTGCGGCAGATTCTTCGAAAGATTTTTTTATTAGACGGCACGGGAATGTTTCGCGTTCAGTTTTGCGGATTTAAGAAGAAGCTCCTCTGACGAAGTAAATAGACTTACGTGTATGTAAGTGTAAGAAAGAGAGAGAAAAAGGGAGAGTCAAACGGAAGTAAAACGGAAGGAACGGAAGACACTAACACTTTTCGAAAGGTTTGTCAGAATGATCGAACTCTGGTGCGTAGGATTATTTGGTTTATTAATAACAATTGCTTAAGTTCAAATATTACTCTTAATCGATACACTGCTCTCCTCGCTACTCTCTTCCCTTACGGCACTATTACAACAAAATCCTCGCGACCCGAACATTCACTCACTTAAATACACAATCCTCGATCGCTCTATCTTTTTTCCACATACATCCCTTTTCGCTCGCACCCAAAATCTTCGCATCCATTCCTTCCAATCGCGCAGTCAGGTAGACTTCATTCTCACGGCCCAGTTTCTCAGTCCCAAACATACCCTAGACATAACCCAGACACTCTTCGCCAACACTCTTTCGACCACCTATGATTCGTCCACGGTCACACTTTTCCAAACATACCCGGATCAGTCTCACTCGCAACCATAAATCCATTCGCACTATCACTCAATAGGCCCATCCACTGGCGCCGTCCCGTCGCAGATACTAGCGACTCTTACAAGTAGTTTAGTTAGAAGTTTAATTTTAGCTTTAACTGTAGCTTTGACTGTTTCAGTTTATAGGATTGAGAGTCACAAAATGTGAATTATATAGGATGTTTCAATGTTTTTCATTTGATACGCTGTTAAAGTAGCGGATAGATGTAGCTAAAGCGTGTAGCTGTTACACATGTTAGAGAACGTTTAATTTTGAAAGATCTGGCCACAATCTCGTAGTCCAGCTTCCAGTGTTCATGCAAATTTATGACACGTCAGTTACCACAGAGAATACGAAGAAACTTCAAGTTCTCTGAATCCCGAGTAGAATTTCCTGGATATAAATGAGTAAAGGAGGATGGAAACTTTTCGTCCATAAAACGGTGAATAAATTTTGCAACGCTTAAGTATTGAAAAAAATATCTTGGAATTTTAGCAATTTTCGATCTACTTAGGATAACCGTTATGAACTTAATTAAAAATTAATATTTCATTAATTAGTTATTATTTAAAAAGTAAGGGATGTAAGTGAATTTTAATGAATATTAGTAACCAGTGAAGTTGGAATAGAAGTAAGATTAGGTGACAGTAATAGAAAAACAACCTTTTTTTTAAATTTATTTATTGTAATTATTCACTAAGTTGAATTATTAACAGTTTTTAAAAAAGATTAATATCTTGTAGAAATTTTAGTAGAATTATTCCCTAAGTTGGATTATCAGCAATTTTTATACTTTTTAAAGAAGTTCAGTATTTTCTTTTTAATCTCAGTAACACGACCCATGAATTAGATTATTAATAATATTTGTAATTTTTTGAGGAAGATTCGTATTTTTTAGAAATCTTCTTTAAAAATTATTATTATTATTTCTATAGTATCATAGAACTTCTGTATTCCAACTTGATTAACATAATTAGCTAGAAACTACCTTAATAAAAATACTAATTTATATAAAAATCTCCAATTTATAAATCGCTCAAATAACCAGCTTGAACAACCATATATCGTGTCTGCAACAATTCCCAGCGGAACAAATTTCCCTTTTGCTCCCTCATTTTAACACAGCACGATTTACAATTTCGTCGCAATTTTCCCTGTTTGGTTACGCCCGAGCCATCGGTTCGACCGATCACCGTATTTATGTTATTCTCACATTCTCCAGCTACCCCAATTTTTACTCCCCAAACGTCGCCCCGCTCTCTTTATTAAACCATCCTAAATACTTCCCAGAAATATTTCTCCGGTCCTATTTAACCCTTTGCGGACGAACGTCGCCGCTGCGACGACATTATAATTTGATTCCTGAGTAAAATATCGCCCCCACAGCGACAAACGAACACAAGACGCCAATGCCAAGATTCATCGACCATTCGTCTGTTTTCTATTTTATTTTCTACACAATCGTTCAGATGCTTAATTTATAATCTCGTTCCATATAGAAATTATCCTCCACCTGCCACGAATCACAGTCGAACGAGTGCCCGTCCGCAAAGAGTCGACACAATTTCGCCGAACGTTCTTCCCAACAAATCCTATCGAAGACAACGAGAGCTCGTTTGGAAACGAATGGAAGCGAACAAATTTGCTCCGTTCAGCGGTTCCTCGCGTTATTATTCACCGGGAACGATGTTCCGCGTGTTCGTCCGATATTACAGGCGAAGCGTCGCTTAAAATTTCGTCGATGGCGATGTTTAATGGAGTTTGTAAATTTACCAGCGTTCGCGTAAATATAAACGCGACCACGTTTAGCGCGAGCCGCGTTTATTCTGCTCTCGATAGGTCGGACGAGCTCTCGATCCGACCGAGGTTATTTCGATTATGTAAGGATTTTAAGTGTGATCAGGTATGCTTGAGCGAGTGATTGTTGAATGCGTGCGGTCGGGGTCGTCTTGCGACAGGATGGCGCCGGTGGTTGAACCTATTGAGCGGTGGTGCGAATGGATTTATGGTTGCGAGCGAGACTGAGCCGGGTATGTTTGGGAAAGTGTGACCGTGGCCGAGTGTCTTGTGTGTCCGAAAGTGTAAGGGGGAGGGGGTGGATTAACTAGCTGTTCTTCATTAAAGAGTGTATGATTATATATATATTTGACACTTGCTTACAACTTACACTTACTATTCACACTTATGTAAGAGTCGCCACTACCTGCGACGGGACGGCGCCAGTAGATGGGCCTCTCGAGTGGTGGTGTGAATGTACTTATGGTTGCGAGTGAGACTGATCCGTGTATGTTTGGAAAAGTGTGACCGTGGACGAATCTTGGGTGGTCGAAAGAATGTTAGCGAAGAGTGTCTGGGTTATGTCTAGCGTATGTTTGAAACCGAGAAACTGGGCCGTGGGAATGAAGTCTACGCGACTGCGTGATTGGAAGGGATGGATGCGAAGATTTTGAGTGCGAGTGAAAAAGGAATGTATGTGGAAAAAAGATAGAGCGATTGAGGGATGTGCATTTAAGCGAGTGAATGTTCGGGGCGCGAGAGATTGTGTGGCAAGAGGGCAGTAAGGAAAGAGAGCAGCAAGGAGAGACAGAGTGATTAAGAGTATTGTTTTAGTATTGTTAAAACTTCAGTTATTATTATTATTATTGTTATTGAATAAAACCAAATAATTCTCACGCGCCACAGAGCTCGATTATTCTGACAGAGACTTCAGAAAGTGTTGGTGTCTTCCGTGTCTTCCGATCTTCCGTATCTTCCGTTTCTTCCGTGTTTTCCGTTTTTCTTCCGTATTTCCGTCTCTCTCTCTCTCTCTCTTTTCCTCTCCCTTACACTTACAATATTCTTACTCCTTACCGTCACCCATCCCTTACTCTTCCAACATAATAACTGCCACGCGCCCGAACATTCACATCCTTATAATCCCCATTCCCAATCGTTCTTTCTTTTTCTCCACACGCATCCCTTTTCACTCGCACCTACAACCTGCTCATCCATCCCTTCCAATCATGCAGTCACGCATACTTCATTCCCACGGTCTAACTTCCAAGTACCAAACATACCCTAGACATACCCCGGACACTCTTCCCAAACATTCTTTCTACCACCCAAGACACTCGGCCACGATCACACTTTCCAAACATACCCGGCTCGGTCTCACTCGCAACCATAAATCCATTCGCACTACCACACAATGAGTTCAACCACCGGCGCCATCCTGTCGCAAGACGACCCCGACCGCACGCATTCAATAATCGCTCGAGCATACCTGATCGCACTTAACATCATTACAAAAGAATGTTTGCGAAGAGTGTCTGGGGTATGTCTAGGTTATGTTTGGGACTTGGAAGTTGGGCAGTGAGAATGAAGTATACGTGACTGCGCGATTGGAAGGAATGGATACGAAGATTTTGGGTGCGAGTGAAAAGGGATGCGTGTGGGGAAAAAGATAGAACGATTGGGAATGGGGATTATAAGGGTGTGAATGTTCGGGCGCGAGGTAGTTGTTATGTTGGAATGGTAAGGGGATCGGTGACAGTAAGGCCGGTAAGAATATTGCAAGTGTAAATTGTAGTCAGGTGTTAAATATATATAATAATTATACTCACTATGAAGAGAAGCAAGTAATTCACCCCTCCCTTTACAATTACAAGCTACAATTACGACCGTTCGACCGTAGAATCGTGTAAATTCTTTCGTTGTTCGTTGCAACGATTCTCTTTCCCTTCGCCTATTCTTTGGGACGGACCTCGTGAATAGAAACGGTGAGAGACGTTCGACGGTGGCTCGGTTCGTTCGAAGAAGGGCGGAGGAATAAAAACAGCGTCTTACGGTTGACGATATTTCTCTGGCCGAGTTTCGTCGACGAGCGGGAGAAATTCTACTCGACGAAGCTGAAGTGCGACGAATTATTCACGGCACCGCTTACCGTGAATCGAGGTGCTTCTTTAATAATCGTACAATCGAGATTACTTTCCGGATTGAAGGGCGCCGATATTCTTGAAATTTAATAATACGAATTCGAACAGTTGGTTGGGAACGGGTCGTAGGAAAGGGACAGGGAATGAGACGCGATTCGAGGAATACTCATTGAAGTGTATTCCTTTGTATCGGTTGATGGGTCTCGACTCGCGAGCAGACGATTCGTAGTCGTTCGTGAACTTCTGTGCGAATTGACTGTGAAGAGTGGGACGATACATTGTGAGACGAGCGAAGATTGGATTTTTTAGGGATGAATGTTGTGATTGGGAATTTTAAATAAAATTGCCGGACTTTAGATTGACAGAATTACTAATTTGCTCGTTGTTTAAAGCAGGACAATTGATTATAGTGGTTATTTAAAATTGTGAGACGAGCGAAGATTGGATTTTTTAGGGATGAATGATATGATTGGGAATTTTAAATACAATAAGTGGTCTTTACATCGATAGAATTACACATTGGATATGAATAAATGAGATGATTAACTGATACGTAATGTGAAAACAGAAAGGAAAATTATTTAATTAATAATTTAATTTAATTACTTAATTAAAGTTGGATAATTAGTTATAGCAAGATATTTCAAATTTCAAATTAGTAAAGGATAATTGAGAACAGGTCTCCGAAAATTTAGTCAGGAGAAAATGAGGAAAGGATACAGAATTATGTGACTTACAACTTACATTTTCTACAATTTTATTATACCACTATACTGATATTAGACAATTCATTTATAGCAATTATTGGTTAACACATTTTTTAATCTATGCGAGGAACTGTAACGAATTATAATTCTTTTCTGATAAGCAAATAAAATTCCCATTCCAGAGAATTATTTATGTTAAAATAAACATGAATTTTTAAGAGTGACATTACCTCTTAAGCTTGAGCACCCTCTCTAATTATATTTTTGCTCCTTAAAAAGTTTAATCTCAATTCGTGTACAAACAAATAGACACTTCATAAAACAAACACAAGAAAACGACTTATTTAAACCAACTGAATAACCAATACCTAAATTAATAATCAACATAGAAGATTAAAATGATCATACCTATGGTCCAAAATTGCACACGATGTACATAACACAAACACACAAAACATACAAAATCGTAAAAATAATTTTCCTCCAAAGTTCCACTTTTCATGTAACATTCTCGAAACTATAAATCTGCACAAAAATCCGCAGTCCGTAATAAATTACAGTAAAAACTAGTTCTAAAAAGCTCTGATTCAACGTTCAAGCGAAAACAATTTCCTACTACAACACCAATCTCCGCTCAGATCGGCCAATCAGAATTCTTCGTACCACCCATATCTCAGTTCACCAGAAAGCCAAAACTTAACGAGACAATTTTTTCTCCTCCCTCCGATTCGACTCTCTCAAACCCAAGCCAATATTCAACGATCGTTTAGAACCGTCCCACGATCGAGCCATCCCCATGGACCGCGTTTAGGGTAATAAATTCGCGATTGGTGGTCGGAGCAGCGACAGCGCCTCGCGTTCCAAGGAACTCTTTCCGTTGCCAGTTTCTCGATAGCCGCGTTACCGTGGCCTCTTCGTCGAGAACGTATCCCGGATGGATACGTTCCAAGAAGCTTTTCCCCATTGAAAGACAGCGCATCGGAGTTATCGTTGAATCGAACGACGCTTGAAAACGACGAGGTGGCGGGGAACGATCGAACAATGCTCGACGCGGACTGTTTTCCTCGGAGAAAACGGAGGGAAGCAATACGACGGATATGTATTACATCTATTTTACGAATAATGGGAAATCCAGTCCGTTCTCGAGCGTGTTTTCCTTTCGCGGCGATACCGCGCGACTTTATCACCCCCTGCTACCGAAACTTTCTTATCGGGATAGAATTTCCCTCCCGTATCAAGCGACCAGGCTCGATCGTTCTCGGGAACCGATCGATGGAATCGGACCCGATCCGTAATTACGATCGCAGATATCGAGCCCCAGAGCCGTGTTACGTTTATTATTATTGCCGGTTACACACCGAGTTTACTTTTTGGATTAATAAGCGGCTGAAAATATCGAATCGAGTGCCCCGCGTGACCGTGTATCCGAATCGACGGTTATCGGTGCACCGTGCCGCGGAAAAATCGAGCCGATTAAATTGCGGATAGGTGAATATGAGAGATCGTAAATTGGTGTGTGTGTGTGTTTTTTTTTGTCTACATTGGTCGAGAACTATCGCGGTTGTTTAAAGGTAGGAGGGTGGGTTAGGTTCGTGGGTTTGCGGGGAATTAGTTTAAGTTAGCGAGGAGCGTGTTGCGTAAGGTGAAATCAGGATTCGAGCGGTGATTAAAAAATTGTAGCTTGATGTGCTAGATGTAATTATTTTATATTACTCTATATTAGGATCTTTACGTTCGATTAAAAAATTTATGATATGATTATATTAACAATGTATTATCTCACTTCCGAAAATATTGTAACATTGTAATAACCATTCATGTATCGTTTAGTGGTCACTAATGACTTCAATGTTAATGTGACCACTCTAAAATAAACTCTTAATAAAAAAAAAGGGGTACTCGGATTCAAATGTAGATTTATACACAGCGATCGTGTTCGTTAAACTATTTTATGATATTTATAAATGTATTATATATATAAGTATGTACCTTTTGTTTATGGTGGACTGAATTATGAATTTTTAATGAATTGTGTGTAATTATGGAGTGATGTATTATGTAGTAACGAAGTAATGGAATTTTAATTATAATACTGTATATTTTTAGTTGTGTATATCTGAAAATTTGTTTTGCTCAAAAATATTAATCGTTTGAGTGCTCTGTGTGAATCTTCTGTGACATTAAATTTAAATTTCCATTTATATTATATTGAATTATTTTTCAATGAACGATATATCAATGAGAATTTTAATTACAATACTATACATTTTCATTGATCGTCAAGGAACACTAATCATTTGAATTGAATAATTAAATGTGTGTAAGTCCGTGACTCACTGCACACAAGATAATTCAGTTATACAAAACGCGTGAAAAAGTTTTTCATCTTTTAATTTCGTTATTTGAGTGCAATAGCTAATTTTTTAAAATACCTTAATAAATTTCATGCAATGCTGCAGCACAGTGAAAAATACCAAGCTACGATGTTTTGTTATATACCGAAATTCGAATCAATAATTTGGTTACACAGCGGCAGATCGTGAAAAAAGAAGAAGAAAAAAATCGAGCCTGTAAGTTGTAGTTCAATAAGCTCGTGGAAATGTTCGAGCCGTTGCATGGAAATCGCGTGTAATTAAATTATTCCGGTAGCCAATGGTGCGGTGTCGAAATTCGAACTCGTTAAAACTTACTTGCATTAAAACATCAACCGTGATTCACATTTTCTACTTACAAAAGTTCAAACGAAAAAAAGAAAGAAAAAGAAAACGATTGAGTAATCGAAAAATTCCGCAAAATAATTGGTCCAAGAGAAAGGAAATTGCATCGAATTCCTAGAGAATAGCACCTTTTTGTCGCCACCTTTTTCTCTTTCTCTCTTTCTTTCTTTCTTTCTTTTTCTTTTTTTTTTCTTTTTTTTTTACAGAAACGGTACTAATACAAATACAAGTTGGACGCAGTTAACTGTGAGCGTCTTTCTTCGTGATTTCATTCTACGAACCGGCGCATTAATTGCATTTTTCGAAGGGGGAGAATGCATTTTCCGCCCGTCGCGAAAGAATAGCGTTCAATCGTTGGAAAGCTTTTTCCCTCGGAGCTAAAAGATTTTTTTATCCAATTAATTCGTGCCCGGCCGAGCCTCGCGTGTACAGCGATGAGCCTGCTGTTCCTTTGAATTTTCAGGATGTTCAAGTTGAATAAAATGTGATCGGGCTTGAAAAGGTTTCCGTTGAAAAAGTTGCTGTAACAGGAGCGCGTAATTTTCTTGGACGATTGCTGGCCCGATCGGTTTCCATGGGAATCGGTTCTCGATTGACATTGTTCGACGAACGAATTGTTCTTTTCCAATTATAATTTGATTCTTTGACGTCCTTTACTGCTTTTTAATTGAGCAGAACGAAGCTTCTAAGATAATCGCTGATTTGCTCATTGTGTTCGCGAAAGGTTACGAATTCACGCGGAATATTTTGTGGCCGAACGTTTCGAACGATATTGTTTTAAATAATAATTATTAAGTATTGCGTGAGGATGTATTGTTGAAAAGAATTTCAGGATGAAAGAGGAAGAGATTGTAATTTTAATTCAAAAGGTACCTTCGAGAGGTCTTCTTTAGGCTGACGAACACCGGCTTGTACTACTGCAGCCTGTATAGGTCTCCGTCTGACGTATTATTGAGCTCTGCTACTGGGAATTAAGGGATGGGTAGATACGAATGTACTTTTGGAAATATTTAATTATTGCGTTCGAATACGAATAGATGAAAATTAACTAATTCGTGCATGAATTGTGTTTATATTAGTATTAAAGTTTAGGAACTTAACATTGAAGAAAAATATAAGAAGTAAATTTTAAATTGTACTCTTAACGATTCGTGAAATTGAAATTTGTGAAACGTTGAAATCTTATTGTATTTTATTTCGTAGTACTATTAATGCGTATGAATATCAAAAATTAATATGCATTAAGTTATTTTATGCTTACTTAACGAATGGCCGGTTGAAAAAAAATTTATTCAAGTTTCAAAGGTATTTAATTATGTTTCTTAAATTCTTATTAAATATTCCTGTTTTATAATGATTTTTTTTTTAAGCGACAGATTGCATTGTTTATCAATTATGTTTTTGTTGCTTAACGATTCTATTCTGGGATTATATGGACACCTTGTAATAAATAGAAAATGTAATGGCCAAACGAAAAGAATTCTTCTTGAGACAGTTTTGTTTAACCGAAAGCTGTTGTATAATACAGTATTTCAATGCTTCCACAGAGAAGCAGGTATCTCGGAATAAATCTTCGGTAAAACTCGAACCTAACGATGTGACTGTTTTCCATCGAAGTAAGTACACTTAAATTCGGTCCTCGATTCACCGGTATCTGCATTATTTTTCATCGCGTTACTTCCATTTGCTAAAACGAATTCGGTGTTGTTGAATTTCCCTAGGTAGCTCGCCAATTATTTTCTGAATAAACAAACAGTTCAAGAACGTGCTTTTTTTATCCTTATTTAGCGAAGATGCGAAGAATATTTTTTTTTTCAATGAGACTAGCCTCGATATCGTAATTCTCAGGGTTGTTTAAATTGCTTAGGTTCTAATGTATTTAAGGTATTTTACAAAAGAGATACTTTTTAGAAAAGCTTTGAAAATTAAGAAAAAATCTAAAAGTAAAGAAAAGATTTAAATTTTCAGAACTAATAATAGAATAAAAATCATATCTTTCAATTTTTTTTTTTATTAAAATCACATTATATCATACTTACATCTGTAACAATTAAAATCGATCGAATCAAAATTGCTTTTCTTCTCATTTTATTTCTATCTATGAAAAAATTTTTGATTAAAAAATTTCACTGTTAAGCACATTCGGTTACATTTCTCTTTGTAGAATTAATTACCTATTGAAACGCTGAATATCTTGATATATAAAATATAAAAATTGCACAACAAAATATTTCACCTAAGATACAAACGAATTCTTTTTTTCCCGATTGATTTCACCTCGGAATTTCATCGCAAGGATGTCCTGATTCGATCATAAAGGGAAAAATAAGTATATACGTATTTCTGTCGGTAATCCGAGGAACGAGCTTCCAAATTGAACAATCCGTCGACGAACCTCAAAACCGAGGAACCAATCGACAGAGGGTTCGGAGCCGATGCCATAGAAACGCCGTTCGAGAGTGATCCGTAGGAAAAACATTCATTCGCCGTGTGCAGTCTCGATGGTCAACGATACGTCGGTATCGGAAACCACTTTATAGTCTGCATAGAATTGCGGTGTTGGACGTGGAATGGAACGAGGTCGGAGCCAATTAAGATCGTTCAATCGGTGGAAACAGAATCAAAATATATGATCTGAATCGAAAATCGGGCGAGGTTTTCCGTCATCTGTATCGCTGAAAGATTACGCAATCGACACTTATTTCGGGATTAAATTTTTGCGAGAACAGGATGCATCGACTCTAGGTTGCAACTTTAGGGTAATTCTGAGTGAAACGATTGCGAAGCTTTCTATTTTTTAATTATTCTTCATAGCATACCGAACATCGTAAATATTAATATTGATATTATAAATCCACATGAATTTATTTAAACGAATATATATATATTTTTTTAATTCAGATGTGGATGAAATATACGATTTATTAATCCTTTTTAAAATGTGGGTCATCGCTTCCCAATTTATTCTATGCGTACGCTATCGATCATAATTATTCCAACGATTTTAAAGTCGATGGAAGTTGCTTTAATAATTTTAATTTAATACTAGGGCTTTTTTGTATTGAAAAAATCAAGCCGAAGGATATGTGCATAAAAAGGATACACAGTGTAAATACGTAATAACGGTAAAACGAGATATGCCAGACACGTTGTAATGCAGTGGGTACGGTATGGTACTTGTGTAACATATAATAATTTAAAATTAGATTCGTGAGATTGGAAAAATTTTACCGAGTATGGAAATTGTCGATAGTAAGCAGAAAGTTTATTAAATATCTTTCAACAAATTTCGGTAGCTCGAAAGACTCTTTTTTTATCATAAGAACTACCAAAGTGGTTAAAATATCCAGTTCCCAATTTTTTTTTTTAATTTTATAAGTATATAGTATTCCATAGTATTTTTATAATATTATAGTATTTTATTTTTATTATAATATTTTATTTCTATAGTATTATAGTATTTTATTTTTATAGTATCATAGCATTTTATAAATACTATTTTTATAAATACATTCTGATAAAAGTTTCAGTGATTTTCTATTAAAAACATATGCATTATGTATTTTTTTTAAACACCTTTCATTTTTATTTCTTTGATACAAAAAAGTATACTTGAATCGCTTGTACTTCCAAGCTTAAAAGATTTTATTCATCCCCGTTTATCAGCAGCAAAGTCGGTCATCTTGCGCAAGCTACGAAAATTTATGCATGTCCGTGCATACGAACCTTAAGATTTATCATATAAATTGAATTTATGACACAGAATATTCCCAACTAACAACCCAGCTACTACCCCGTATAGGAAATCTTCAAATTCTAATTAGTACCAGCGGTACAATAAATATCATCCTCTTCCCAACAGCTGTACCTCGACACCAATTAACGTATCGTAAACTCAAAGAGCCTGAGAAAAACTAGACCAAAACTCCAAGTTCAAAAAGCCTACTTGCCAACTTAAAGAAGCGCATGCAAAATTCAGCAAACTGGATTGAAGTTTCTCGTTAGCCTCCCCTTGGCTCTTTCGTAATTCTTCCAAAAACATCTTCGCTGAAAAAGAGCATAATTTACAATTACACTAAATTAGCCGCGTCAGTGATTAAAGAAATGTTTGAGGATGTAACTCGAGGAATATTTTAAGATCTCAAAGGGATCGGATAAGGTTTCGACAGGACGGAGAAAAATTTCTCGAAAAATTGTGAAAAACGAAATAAAACTCTCTCTCTCTGGGGCTTAAGATATTACATTACGATAGGATTCGTCATTCTTAGCTCCATCGCGATCGTTTCAACCGTATGTTTCACCACTTTTATCCTCGTTATCATAATCGGCGCGTTCTAACCGGCTTCTCGAACGTTTAATATCTCGCGCGCTACCTTTGCGAAGCGTTTAAGCGGATTGCTTCTTCTTTTTTCTTCTCTCTTTTTTTTTCTTTTCTCGTGAATACACTGGAAGTGATTTAAATTGGATGGCGCATGTCGAGCGATTTTGGGGCCGATGGAATGGACTCGTTCGAGCAAGAGACCGTGAACATGGTATTTGAACCGCGACACCGACGAATTTGTTAGCCAAAGGACCGGGGAACGAAGTTTTTGTTCTGTTTTACGATCATTTCGTTGTGTTCAAATTTTATCTCCCATTGGAAGCTTAAGATCGAGGTGAAAATAATGCATGGGTGTTGATAATGTTGAAATATTAGTTATATTATTTTTCCTTCGTTATTCTTTGCTGTTGTGATGTCATTTTACGATCATTTCTTCGTTTTCGAATTTTATTTCCCATCGGAAGCTTAAGATCGAGTTAAAATAATGCATGGGTGTTGATAATGTTGAAATATTAGTTATATTATTTTTCTTTCGTGATTCTTTGCTGTTGTGATGGAAAATTAACCATCATTTTGTCGTGTTCGAATTTTATTTACCATTGGAAGCTTAAGATCGTGGTGAAAATAATTCTTAGGCATTGAGAATGTGGAAATATTAATTATATTATTTTTCTTTCGTGATTCTTTGCTGTTCTGATGTCGATTTACGATCGTTTCGTCGTATTCGAATTTTATTTCCCATTAGAAACTTAAGATCGAGGTGAAAATAATGCATGGGTATTGACAATGTTGAAATATTAATTATATTATTTTTCTTTCGTGATTCTTTGCTGTTCTGATGGAAATTTAACGATTATTTCGTCGCGTTCGAATTTTATTTCTTGTGTTAATTAATACGTTTTCCATTTTATTTCCCACTAGAAGCTTAAGATCGAGGTGAAGATAATGCACGGGTATTGAGAATGTGGAAATATTAATAATATTATTTTTTTTTCGTGATTCTTTGCTGTTGTGATGTCAATTTACCATCATTTCGTCGTGTTCGAATTTTATTTGTCTACCCTTCTTTTATACGTACACAAAAATATATTAAGTATTTTATTTTCTGTTACAAGCCTTTGAATTCTGTGTTAAAATATTTTACGAGTAACAGAGATTAAAATGAATATACTTAAAAAGGAAGGTAATCGTTTCTTTTAAGAATAAACCAATCGTTTCCACTAATAAATTACAAAGCTTGGATTACTAAAAGAAGGGAAAGAAAATAAAAACAGGAAGCAGTATAAGCAGATGAAGAATAAAGAATAACAATTTTCTATTTCCTGGTCATAAAACCGAAGCGTGATTTGTAAAATTGATATCAGGACACAATCGATTCAGTTTTATAATTCAAGATCTGATCGAAATTCTCGCGCAATCAAGGCGAGCCAATTTCGCCGCGAAATTAATATCATGATGGTACCCGATGAAATTAATTTCATCGATACGTGTTTACTCGCCCGATGTCCAGCTTGAAACTGACGATGAACGTTGTTATATCGCCAATTGAAAATTCTCGATATCGATCACAGCCGGGCCTATTCCTTATAATTAAATTCCTCAGTTCCCATCCAAACGCTTTGTAATTCTAACAAAAGAAAAACATTTGGGTAATTAACCATTCTGCAACCATTGAATAATTTTCCATCCAATCGTGTTTTCCTTCTATTAAAAAATTGTCCAATTTTTAGGCAAGCACAACGTATTTTCTTGTTCCAATTTTACGCTAAAAATACGCTGACTGAAAAATGTATTTGTACAGTTCGAACTTTTGACCTTTATTGAAAATATCTTCTTTTTTATAGTAACTTTAAGGTAAAACCTGTTCGTATCATAATTTTCTATAAAAACGTAGATATTAATCAAAATGTATTCACGTTGAATGAAAGTTTTAATTTAATGTTGCATAGAAAAATATATTAATTTACATTTGTGTAATTAACCCTGCTACAACCTTTAAATAATTTTCGATACAATCGTATTTTTCTTCTATTAAAAAATTGTTTAATTTTGAGGAAAGTATAACGCATTTTCTTGTTCCAATCTTATGCTAAAAATACGGTGACAGAAAAATTTATTCGTACGCTTCGAATTCTTGACCTTTATTGAGAATATCTTTTTTTTTATAGTGACTGTTCATAAAAATCATTTTATAGTAACTGTTCATAAAAGGCGTAGCTTTAAATCGAAATGTATTCAATCAAGATTATTCGAATCAAGATTTTAATTTATCAAAATTTTATTGCCAATAGAAATTATAAATCCGTCGAGTGCGAATATATTTTTCCACTGCTGTAGAAGAAAGTTATAACTCGAAATTACCTTCGAAATTAGAACTATAATCCCTTTTTACTTAATAATTATTATTTAATTATAAGTTTAATATAGTGAAAATTTAATAAGGAATAATATATTAAATATCTAATTAAGAAAGAGGTTCACTCTATCTTAGAACATTATAGCAAAAAAAATCAATCGCGTGATGGTCTCCATTAATATAATTATTTAATATAATAAAATTAATATACAATACAATACATCTATACCCTATTATAAATTAATATACCTTATAACTTAATCACCTTAATTAATATAATTGAATATAAGATACATATATATTAATAATAAACACCAGCAAATATTAATATTCTCCATATTCAGAAACCTTCCTAAACAAACCAACTTTCCTCTACATTTTTTCAAAATTACTTTTTTTTTCGCGTAAAACAAGAACTCGATTGGACCGAGAAGTATCTGAAGACCGTGGCAGGGTTAAATACTACTTAACGAGCATGTCTGTTCGTTACACGCTGTTTCTATTTACGATGAAATTAGTCGAAACAAATGATTTTCTCTGCGAGTGGGAAAAGGTTAAAGGCAAGAAATTCCTGGAATTGCAATACAAACCCGAGTCGAACGATTCTCGAAAAATAAAGCTGTCGTCTCAACGATATTAAAGTTACTTGTGAAAGTCCAAGACTTACGACGCTACGCAGAAAGAAAGGCTGCAAAGACTGCACCGTATCGAGCATTTCTTCTGATGTTCTATGAACTGGGACCGAGGAAAAAGGGAAGACCGAGAATTGTTAATCAGGCTGGAAATCAAAGTTGAAACATTAAAAGGGGAAAAGATAAAGGAGTAACAAAAAAATAAGAAAATCTACCGGCAATATTGAAATAGCGTCAGTTGCGACTCACGTTTATTTATTCGTTATATTTTTGCGTAAACTGAAAAAACTTGCGTTTACATTATGGCGTCGTTATTTTTCTCACAT
This sequence comes from Ctenoplectra terminalis, assembly GCA_019453375.1. Taxonomy (NCBI): domain Eukaryota; kingdom Metazoa; phylum Arthropoda; class Insecta; order Hymenoptera; family Apidae; genus Ctenoplectra; species Ctenoplectra terminalis. Next base: position 49,726 of record SMSQ01004435.1, on the reverse strand, counting down.
AAAAGTGTCTTGAGTAAAATTATAAAAAATTAAAAGCTATACCCATCATCTCGTATAATAATTAGTATTTTATCTAGTATTATTTTCTTGTGTTAAAACGTTCTTCATTTTTCTCTGCGTCCAATAATAATATCGTAGTGTCGTAGTTTTAAGGACTTGTAGTTTATGAAGGGCAATAAAGGCGTAACGGACGGGGACCGGACCCAACGGACGGACGATGGGTCGATGCGTGGGCAGAGTTGGACAGAACGTAGAGTAGAGTAGAAGAGTGTTGAACGGAGAGTTGAGGAGAGCGGAGATTAGAGTTGAAGAGAGTGTTGAGAGATCGTGTAGAGTGTTGAATAGAGTTAAAGAGAGTGTTGAGAGAGCGTGTAGAGTGTTGAATAGAATTGAACAGAGTGTTGAGAAAGCGTGTAGAGTGTAGGAATTTCAACTGTTTACAGGATAATTTATTGATTAAATATATAATAGTTTATTAAATTTGAATTACACTCGCGACCGACTGTTTCACTCTCGCTGCACTCCGTCTTTTGCCTTCTCGTAACACTCGTCCAAAACTCTTTTTCGCCCCGAACATTCACGCCCTTTTATTTTCACTCTCAGTCGCTCTATCTTTCTTACACACAAGCATCCCTTTTCTCTCGCACCCGAATCCTTGCATCCATAGTCCGAACCCACGCAGTCACGTACTCATTTTCAAAATCGCTTCGTTCACACGGTTCGATCGCTCGGTTCCAAACATTCTTTCCTCGCATCCCTTCAACCACTTGAAATCATTTTGTCCTCAGTCACACTTTCCCTAAACATCCTGGCGCCGTCCCGTCGCGACGATACGGTCACACGCACTTGAACAACTAGCATTCTAGGCCCAAACACTTTTCATTCGCACCTCTTTCCATTTAGCCTAAACATTCGCTCGTCTCACACATTCTTTATTTCTAACACCCTACAAGAGTGTTGAATAGAGTCGAAGAGAGTGTTGAGAGAGCGTGTAGAGCGTAGAATAGAGTTGAACAGAGTGTTGAGAGAGCGTGTAGAGTGTTGAATAGAGCTGAACAGAGTGTTGAGAGAGCGTGTAGAGCGTTGAATAGAGTTGAACAGAGCGTTGAGATAGCGTCGAATGAGTGTGTTGCGTGGTTAAAGAATTAGTGTAAGATTGATAGTATATTATTGCGCGTCATAGTCGCTCACCTAAACTTTATTCCTAATAATTAAACGTTTATAAACTATATATTTAAATAAAAACTCTATAATATTCTAATTATTTGTTACCGTTTCATATGAATCATACTCTTTACAAAATTGTATTTATTCCATTCGTGTAATAAGATGTAATATTTTCGGAGAAACCGAGCAAATATTCGAAACCATTATTATTTGCATCCGTAATACTAATTATTATACGAGCATAATTTTCTGAACGAGTTCATATTCACAGGCTGTGGTTGAAAAAAAAAAACAAAAAATGATACAGCGAATCCCAAGCTTTAATTTCCACCTGGATAACTATCAAAGCTTCCGCGAAACTTTTTACATATATTAACTTGCATTGCTGGAAAATATATGCGGACCGTATCCATACGTATATCTATATACACATATATTGAAAATTACTGTTCACAACACACAACCATCAATCAAATTTAATTACCTCATTTAAATGTTATCATACGCGATACATTAATGTGCATAAAATCCGAAAACGGACGCAACAAATTCAGAAATATTATATTCCAACGTTTAACTCTTAATCTCTCGTGGATGATAAAAACTCGATACAACCATTTTATCGTAATAAAAATATGAATTTAAAAAAAAAATCGGTAGGAAACAAGATACACGGCTATCATATCCTATTTACATTTAATTAAACCCGCTCTTATCGAAACGAAAACCCACTATTACCCGACCGTTCGCGTAAAATTTTCCTAATTACATTTCACGTAACAGCTTCTGCAAAAACTGATTCCCCCGTTTATCCAGACACTAATCTCGCCCAACGTTTCGACGAGAGTCCCTTTTCCTGCCTCCGCCCAGCAATAAAATTCTTCTAACAGGAGATAGGTCGGATAATGGAACCAGGAGAAATGGAAAACAATAAAAGCGTGTCGCCGGAGAAGTAGAAAACATTGTTTACTACTTAAGACGAGTTTTCTGGACCGAGGCGGTTGCTTAGGAGTCCTCGCTACGGTTACCAAGCTTTTTTATGAATTTGCGTTCGCGCACGGCCGACAAAATGGCGGCGAGTTAGGAGCCGACCTGAAACTCGTCTGTGATAAACCTGGTCCTTTGCTGTCTCGTCGCTCGTAGCCAACGATTGATAGAATCGATTGGTGCGATTATCAGTTTGAAATGTATTATTTTATTGTAGAACTATAACATATGTGGAATTAGAAATAAAACGTTGAGTTTGTTAACCCTTTGCACTCCATGCGATTCTATATCACTGAAGAAAAGAAGTTTCGTTTTGAACGGAAAAAATTACTATTGCTCCTGGTAGTACTTGTTTTTATTTACTTTACAAATATCCTTTTTCCTCTCGTAGACGAAACATAAATTTTTTATTTCATAAATCATCGTGGTGTGATATCTTTGGAAATTGAGCGTAATCGTGCTGAAAACAGAATGTTTCCGTAGCGGAGCCAAAGGAGCGCTAAGGGTTAAAAAAAAATGAAATATACAGAAATAAAATAAACAGAAGTATAGCAGTTAACAATGGTCGTGACCGCTTGGCTTCCATGACACCACGTTTCCGTCGCAATGTCTCTCAACAACACACTCTCTGTCCTTTCATCCCTCGCTCGNGTTTCCGTAGCGGAGCCAAAGGAGCGCTAAGGGTTAAAAAAAAATGAAATATACAGAAATAAAATAAACAGAAGTATAGCAGTTAACAATGGTCGTGACCGCTTGGCTTCCATGACACCACGTTTCCGTCGCAATGTCTCTCAACAACACACTCTCTGTCCTTTCATCCCTCGCTCGCTTTAACCCTTTGCCCTGTAACCACGAGTCACACTCGTGGCGCCGATTCTGGATAAAATACAATAACGACACACAATATTTATGATAAAGATCAATTTTAGCTTTAACCGTAATTTACAATATTGAAAATTGGCAAATACAAAATACGTGTAATATTTCGAAACTTTGCGTTTGACAGAGTGTCAAAGAATAACTATTGATAATATGTACGAAGATTGATGAAATCGTAAGCGAAAGGGTTAATATGCCGCTAGTCCCTTCCGGGGGACCTTCGACGCCGAGATTCTTTTGCTGGACGCAAAACAGGTTCAGCAAAAATTAATCTCAACTAGACCCGCGCCTTAAATAAATACGATCGCTAAGGGTTAACACTAGGTTTACGGGCATTGATTGGATCATTTTTATGGGTACATTGAAATACAAATTTTTTGTAACACCGTTAGTTCGGTTTATTTCAAATTAATAGATTTCTATAAGCACAAATTTATTTAGTCAATTTTTCTACATAAATTTCATTTTGAGTTTATATTCTTCTCACGCATGATTGTTAAACTTGAGCGCGAAATTTCAACCGCGTCAAATTGACGGGTTCCGTAAATCTAGTGTCAAAGCAGTGAACAGCTATTGCCAATATATACAGCTATTGAAAAAAATAGTGAAACACGAGGTTAATCCTTTCACTTGCGCAAAAAGCAGATTAACCTAACAAGTAAAAAAAAATCATATATTTATAATTTCTTTTTTCCAACCGACACCTCCGAGAAACGAAAAAAGAAAAAAAGAAAAGAAATTCCATTTTACATATATCGGAATGATCTCGTATCAATGACAGACGTACAATTTTTCGACGATCAATAATTTTCGATTTNGGTTAATCCTTTCACTTGCGCAAAAAGCAGATTAACCTAACAAGTAAAAAAAAATCATATATTTATAATTTCTTTTTTCCAACCGACACCTCCGAGAAACGAAAAAAGAAAAAAAGAAAAGAAATTTCATTTTACATATATCGGAATGATCTCGTATCAATGACAGACGTACAATTTTTCGACGATCAATAATTTTCGATTTATCAATTTTCGACGATTTTTCAACGATCAATAATTTCCCAAAACTGGGTATCGGGGCCGAGGAAAATATTCCTACGCATCGATTTCTCACCCTTTTTTCTCTGTTTTCACAGTAATAACGAAAAGTCGTCCGACAGGGTCGCCGTAAGGGAATACATCAGCCTGGAAACGTACTCCCGTTATCGCGTGCGCGGCCGAATGAAATTTTTATAGAGAAATTCGTTGCCATTAATCTCGGTCCGTAATATTTCACCTGTTCGACGAGCGTTCTGCAATTTCTTCGAACGAAGGACCAGTCAGCCAGCGAATCTAGCGTTTAATAATTCGCCGAGCTTCCTCCGAGTTTCTCGATTCCAACTGAGAGAGAAGGAAGGAAGGATGTAGGGGAACAGAGGGGAAGATAGACCAACATTGAATTGGTCTCTTTGCTATGGTTAATAATCGGATCGATGCTCGCGCGTGTGGCGAGGAATTAATAAGCTGAAATAAGTAATGAGTGTAGTTTGAACGGAGTTGGCATCGTTGAGGGAGAGACGTTAACGGAACGAACAATATTATCGGAGAAGCTGTCAGAACTTCTCCAATGTTGTATTTGTACGAACTCGTGCATGCGGCTCGAGTCTTTGTTATTTAGGTGGCAGTGGAGCCGATTGGTAGTTCTGGAATCGATGCCGTAAGCTTCGCAGAGGGACACTTTGTGGGATGAGGATCGGTGGTCGAATGATTGGAGATTTATTTTAATGGGTCGTTAAATCGAAATTTGGAGACGATTGGAGGTTCTGTTTGGATAGAGGAATATCTCCTTGCGAGGTGGATTTTTTTTGCGAACTGTATAATTTATCATTGAAATCTGTGGCTTTCGAAGAAATTAATGTCAGTTCGTATTAGAATTATTTGATATCGCAAGGAATTTTTTTAAATTATGCGTTTTAATGGGTCATTACGTGGAAATTTGTAGACGATTATTGGATGGAGAAATATTTCCTTATGTGGTAGGTTTTTTGGAAATTTATTGGAATCTGTGACCTTCGAAGTAATTAATATTAATTCGTATTGGGATTCTTTGGAGACGATTATTGAATGCAGAAATATTTCCTTACATGGTGGATTTTTTGAAATATATAATTTATTATTAAAATGTGTGATTTTCGAAGTAATTAATATTAATTCGTATTGGAATTCTTTGGAGACGATTATAGGATAGAGAAATATTTCCTTATATAGTAGATTTTTTTACAAAGTATATAATTTCTTATAGAAATTTTAAAAATTTACAATAATGAATTTGTGAGGATTTTCCGCAATTTTTTGTAAAAAATATCCATAAAGAATTGTTACCCTTATTATAGCTATTTTTCCAAATACCTATTATTTTTATTTCTTTGGTACAAATACCTCTGCTTTAATCGCCGGTAGTTCCAGTGTTAAATATGCGAATACTTCCCCGCTCGCGTTAATTTCCACAATCCCAATTCCGAAACTCGCGATAGAAATCGACCGAAATAAAAACGGGGAGCCGAGGAACCCTGTTTACTTCGATCGTAGATTCTTCGGGCGCCGCCCAAAATTTATAAGCGTCGAACCGAACGGTTTTTGTGGCACGCTGAAACGCTGTCCCCAAAGTAAACAGACGTCGAGTTATCACACGGGACGTGTAACTTATTGTCGGCGGAAGACAACGGGAAAGGTATTCGTTCACGTTAGGAAACGTGGCGGGGAAGATTTTTCAGCTGTAACCAGCTCTCTTTACAGCGGCGGATGCGGCTACGTGTATTCTGAATCTGACTCGAACTTCTTGCTCCACGGAATTCGTTTCTGCCGTCGTCCGGGAAGCCGCCACGCGGAAGGCCACGCGACCCGGAAAATGAAACTGTTTCAATTTTCGGATGAGAAATGACAGTAGCGAGGATCGGTCCAGACTTTCTCGTGTGTAACGTCGGGTCGGAAATTTTTAGGTGAATGCAAAAGTCGTGGGAATGGTAATAGGTTGTATTTATATTGTATGCGACGTGAAAGTCGATTAAACTTTCTTGGAATAGAATATACATCTGTGGATAGGTTTGAGTTTTAACACTGGAGTCATCGAAGTGGTCAAAATGACTAATTTGGAATTTTTTNTCTCTCGTGGATGATAAAAACTCGATACAACCGTTTTATCGTAATAAAAATATGAATTCAAAAAAAAAATCGGTAGGAAACAAGATACACCNATTTGGGGTGTGTACCTAATTGGGTGAATATCTGATTAAGAAAGGGGTACATTTTGTCTTAGAATGTTGTATGTAATAGTTCAAAATTGAATCGATGCAATTATTTATTTCGGAAGTCGAGTACGCAATGAAAATTATGACGAGTTTCTGTTTAATCCTAAATAAGCTAATTTTCGTTAAATTTGATACTTGTGTCAGAATATTTATTTTCTGTTTATTTAGTATTTATTATTTATTATTTATTAACAATCCTACCCTTAAAATTTTCTCAACAATACTCCGTATTCTAAACACACGATCTATTATGATAGATAAACAAAAATATATTAAGTATTTTATTTTCTATTATAAGCCTTCGAATTTTGTGTCGAAATATTTTATTTTAAATAATTCGATATATTATGTTGTTTCCCTTGTTTCTTAAACATTAGATTAAATCTTTGTGCATCAAAAAAAGAGGACAGTCGGTGCTCTTAATTAATATTAACTATATCAAAATATTATATTGAGTAGAAAAAATGGAAATCCTTTAAAAATCTTATAAAACAGAAACCGAAAATTTTTATAAAATTGCAAAAAGTGCAAACATTTCTCGTCTCAGAGTCTTGTAGTTCATTTTATATTGCGCCTCTGCATCGCGTCGATGGCGCGTGAATTATTGACACGCGTAAATGCATGCGTGGCTGTGCGAAATATCATCAGACAGCGAGTCATGCGAGAGGCTTTTCGGGAGAAAAAAAAAAAACTTTATTAACTGCGTAATGGAAATTAATAGTAAAATTGTCGCTCAAAGGGGAAGCATTATAGTCGGCTCTCAAATAAATTGGCCCGTGCTCGCTGCGAAAGGGTTCTCGCATAAAAGCCTTATTAGCGTAATACTTTGGTGGTAACGGGGGATCGAACTGAAAATTTTACTGCTCGCGTTACGACCGGCTTGAAATTGACACGCGTCCAGATTTTTCGGGAACGTTACGTGAAACTGTTATAATACCGTGTCAAATTGCGTTCCAGTTTTTGAGATATTTTTAATAGACTTTGTAACGAGGTTATAGTATGTGTTGAATATTTAAAAAAATGGAGTATCTTGTTATAAAAATTTAGTCAGATAAGTAAATACTTATTAAATGATATAAATGAATATTAAATATTGAAGAAATTAGGTATTTCGTTATATAGATTAAATCAGTTAAATAATTCTTATTTTATTTTATTTATCAGAGTATAATATAGATGAATAGTAAATATTTAAAAAATTAGATACTTCGTTATGAGAATTATACCAATTAAATAATTCTTATTATACTCTATTTATCAGACCATAATATACAATATTTAATGAATATTAAATACTCTAAATAATAAAATATCTTTTTATAAAAGCTCTTTTTTAATTTCATTTATCACAAAATTAAATACCTGATTTTAAAGAATAAATTTTTCTTCCTTACAAAAAGAGGATTAAAAAAATGTTTTAATCAAATTTATCACTATTTATCGAAGAATAGAAGTATTATTATAAACTGTAGAAAGTATTATTGTAAATTTATAGAAGAACTATTTATCACTATTTAATTCGAAGAACACAACATTTTACGTTAAGAAAGATATCTTAGAGAAATATTAAAACAGAGGAAAAGAACATTTTTTAAGAACAGGAGTTACCATTTAAATCACACGTTGCACATTATTTTTTCTCTTTTTTTTCCGTATCATCCAATCCAGGAAAGTTATTTACATACTCCGTTTCTCATAACTCGCACAGCAGATCATTTTAATGCAAGAAAATGCCTTCCTTCATCCTGCATATTTTTGCATTACTTTAGACGGTAAGGAATATGGTACACGTCCTTTTAAATAACGTATTTGTATCTCGTAAAATGTTTCTCCTCTCTGTGACGTCCTTTTTCTCTGCGTTCTCCAACATTTTTCCTCTCCAGAGTCTTTTCAAATTGTATCTCGCGATTTTTAAGCTTCATCGTTTAACGTGTCCCCGAAATATCTTCGCTACCGATACTGATTAATCTGTAAAATTTCATCAACGACATTTTCAATAGCCGAAAATGGTTTAACCCCTTGGCTACTGTGGGTGTTGACTCCCACAGTTTGCGTGGAGTCGATCATTTAGCATCAAGGATGTCAACACGTTTTATAATAATAATCTAAGTTGATATATCGCGCTCAGAAATTTTGCTTCTGTGATACAAAGAGCGCATATACGCGCTCAGAAATTTTGCTTCTGTGACACGGAGAGCGCATATACGCGCTCAGAAATTTTGCTTCTGTGACACGGAGAGCGCATATACGCGCTCAGAAATTTTGCTTCTGTGACATGGAGAGCGCATGTACGCGCTCAGAAATTTTGCTTCTGTGACACGGAGAGCGCGTATACGCGCTCAGAAATTTTGCTTCTGTGACACGGAGAGCGCATATACGCGCTCAGAAATTTTGCTTCTGTGACACGGAGAGCGCGTATACGCGCTCAGAAATTTTGCCTCTGTGACACGGAGAGCGCATATACGCGCTCAGAAATTTTGCTTCTGTGA
>SMSQ01004435.1:3167-40827 GCA_019453375.1 Ctenoplectra terminalis | reverse complement strand
AAGAACAGGAGTTACCATTTAAATCACACGTTGCACATTATTTTTTCTCTTTTTTTTCCGTATCATCCAATCCAGGAAAGTTATTTACATACTCCGTTTCTCATAACTCGCACAGCAGATCATTTTAATGCAAGAAAATGCCTTCCTTCATCCTGCATATTTTTGCATTACTTTAGACGGTAAGGAATATGGTACACGTCCTTTTAAATAACGTATTTGTATCTCGTAAAATGTTTCTCCTCTCTGTGACGTCCTTTTTCTCTGCGTTCTCCAACATTTTTCCTCTCCAGAGTCTTTTCAAATTGTATCTCGCGATTTTTAAGCTTCATCGTTTAACGTGTCCCCGAAATATCTTCGCTACCGATACTGATTAATCTGTAAAATTTCATCAACGACATTTTCAATAGCCGAAAATGGTTTAACCCCTTGGCTACTGTGGGTGTTGACTCCCACAGTTTGCGTGGAGTCGATCATTTAGCATCAAGGATGTCAACACGTTTTATAATAATAATCTAAGTTGATATATCGCGCTCAAAAATTTTGCTTCTGTGATACAAAGAGCGCATATACGCGCTCAGAAATTTTGCTTCTGTGACACGGAGAGCGCATATACGCGCTCAGAAATTTTGCTTCTGTGATACAAAGAGCGTATATACGCGCTCAGAAATTTTGCTTCTGTGATACAAAGAGCGTATATACGCGCTCAGAAATTTTGCTTCTGTGATACAAAGAGCGCATATATGCGCTCAGAAATTTTGCTTCTGTGATACAAAGAGCGCATATACGCGCTCAGAAATTTTGCCTCTGTGACACGGAGAGCGCATATACGCGCTCAACACAATTTGGTTTTCTAACACGGAGGGCGCATATAAGCGCTTTGAATATTTTATCTATCATTATTCCGATAGATCTTGCAAATGAATTCTTGTAGACATTGTAAATGAATTCTTACCCGTGTGGTACGACCGGCGCGTCTCAAAATCTGCCGTAGTCAAAGGGTTAAGAAAGAGCTGATAGCGTTCTAATAACGATCGTCCTCGAGGGAGACCAAAAAAATCGAACCACTTGACGATCTTGTCAACCACGAGAACAAAGTACGACATTCAGATTAATAATAAAGAACACGAACCATTGTTGACTTCTTTTTAAACCACCGTTGGCTTATCGTGATGTAAAATCGCGGCTTTTTACGAAGTAACTCGTACTTCTTGGTAGGCTACCCTGGAGATTTGTCTTTTTTTTCTTTTTTTCTTTTTTATATAAAGCAACGCAGAGTGTTCGTAAAGTCTGGATACGTTGTTGTTGAATGTTGAAAGCGGAGGAGAAAGGTTAGTTACTTGTGGGTTCGCTATTAAAATATTTTATTACAGACTTGTAAAAAAGTTAGACGGAGAAAAGTAGCTTTCTTAAGTCGTAAAGAAATGTTTTCTTTGAAAATTGTTATTAACTTCTGGAGGAAATATACTTCAATTATATTATTAATTAGTATCGTGAAGTAGGAAATTGAATAAAAATTGAACTGATATCGCCGATTCTTTTTTATTGGTAAATACGTGTTTGTTAATTTTGTAATTTTTGTGTCTGGAAAAGAGGAATTGAAGAAAGAAATTATATTTGTTTTTATTCATAACTGAACAAATTTTTTAACGCTGTATTACTATTAGTTTAAGCGTCTATGACACTTCTATGTGATAAATCTCTGAAATTTTAATTGTCTTTAATTCTTTTATTAGAATTAACACTAGAACTACCGGCGATTAAAGTAGCCTTATTTGTATCAAAGAAATAAAAATGATAGGTATTTGAAAAAATATTTATAATAAAGGTAACAATTCTTTGTACATATTTTTTACAAAAAGTTATAAAAAATCCCCAAAAATACATCGTTGTAAATTTATAAAATTTCTACAAGAAATTACGAACCAGTAATTTTTACTGATTCGGNAAATGATAGGTATTTGAAAAAATATTTATAATAAAGGTAACAATTCTTCGTACATATTTTTTACAAAAAGTTATAGAAAATCCCTAAAAATACATCGTTGTAAATTTATAAAATTTCTACAAGAAATTACGAACCAGTAATTTTTACTGATTCGGTACTTCTAGTGTCAATTAATACTAGAGTTAATCGCGCTTTTTTTTTTTTATATTAAAATTATTTATATTAAAATTTTTTTATATTAAAATAAAATTTAAATGTAAATTATACGAACAGTATGTTCGCAATACAAGATACACAGCTACATTTTACGCTTATTTTATTTATCAGAGTATAATACAGATAAGTATTAAATATTTTAAAAATTCCGCCCACACGAATTTCAAGGCATCCGCGATGTCGCGAATCGCAAACTCACTGTTCGATACCTTTTTTTTAATAACAAATTTTACACGCATCGATAAAAAGCTTTCACAATCTAAGAAATGCTTTCAACGCATCACACACGAAGACAATAAATTCCACGAACGCTTTGTATATCAATTTCGCGAAATTACATTGGACCAATAAAGGATAAAACGATTGATAATACCGGGAGAAATTTTTTACGCGCTCGAAACGCGAGACGGAAATATTGCGCGTTCCCTGTGTCGTAAGATTTTATCGAAACGTGTCATCATTTCCAGCCAAACACTTTTAGAATTCTCATGCTTTGATCGCGTCGAAAGAAAACGCGCGCCGGTTTTACGATTTACCATCGGAACGTGACATTATGATTCTTGGATTTTTAGATCCCGAAGCCGGATGAAGGGATGAAGCGTTATTGATGAAAAGAATTTCCGGTCGCCGCTTTTCTCTTGTCGACTGCACACAGGGATAAAATCGAAGATAGCGAATTTTCCACGTATCGTTCGAAAATGATTGTTCCTAAAAATTCCCTGTAATTCCATTCGATGGAATTAATTGAACCGTAACTTTGAAGAACGATGCCTTTCTGTTTTTATAGATCATTTTTCTTTTCTTTTTTTTTTATTCTTCTGCACTCGGAATGCCAATTGTGCCAGCACGAACATTTATTCCGGTAACTGAGAAAGATATCTGGTGTTCGATACGTGCGATTGTTTCAAGATGTATCATGATTTGATAAAAGAAGTACAAGTGTTGAATTTATATGCTAGTTTTAGTAGATCGGTTAAGACGAATATTTGAAAAAAAAAGAATAGTTGATTTGTGTTTAGGTGTAATTATTTAATACTGAAGTAATAAATAAGGGAAAGCGATTTTTGTTACGAAGTAATAAACAGAAGGAATTTTTAATTTAATAGTGAGAGTAGTTTTTCGAATAATTCATGTATTGCTGAATATTTTTTGTAAATATTAGGGGTTGGTATGTTGAGACAAATCACAGTTTATACATTCTGCGAGATCAGTACAATCATTTCAGTTGAAATCTCATCGTAGTCTTAGTTTCTACGTCATTCAATATTATTTCTAAGTATTAACTTTACCATTATTATTCGGCAAAACCTCTTCACGAAGAATTTTACAATCATTCCTATTTAAATCGCAGAATTATCATTTCTACATTATTCAGTATTATTTAAAAATATTAACTTTAGCATTATTATTCGACAAAACCTCTTCACCAAGATTTTTATAATAGTTCCTATTTAAATCGCAGAATTATCGTTTCTGCATCATTCAGTATTATTTAAAAATATTAACCTTACCATCATTATTCAACAAAACTTTTTCATCAAAATTCTTGCAATTATTTCTTTACAATCTCTTTTCTACAATCATTCTTTACAATTCTTTGCAATGATTTTTACAATCATTTCTATTTAAATCCGAGGATTAAAATTTCTACATCATTCATTATTATTTAAAAATATTAACCTTACCATCATTATTCAACAAAACTTTTTCATCAAAATTCTTGCAATTATTTCTTTACAATCTCTTTTCTACAATCATTCTTTACAATTCTTTGCAATGATTTTTACAATCATTTCTATTTAAATCTCAGAATTATCATTTCTACATCATTCATTATTATTCCAAAATATTAATCCTTATCGTCATTATTCGACAAAACCTTTACATCAAAATTCTTGCAATTATTTCCATTTAAATCACAGAATTATCATTTCTACATCGTTATTATTCCAAAGTATTATCCTTACCATAATTATTCGACGAAACCTCTTCACCAAAATCCTTCTAATCATTCCTATTTAAATCTCATCAGAATTATAATTTCTCCATCATTCAACACTACCCCAAAATATCAAGCAAAATACCAGAGTTATTCAAAACCCCCGTTCGCTTCTTTCAAGCAGCCTTTACAAGTTCATCGAAATCCCTACAATCGTTCCCGCTTAAATTCCATCACATTCCTCATTTCCCTTTCATTGTATCAGCGAGAAAGAGAAGGAATTGAAATCAGAGGCCCTGTTCGTTGGCCATAAACGAAGAACCTTTCGGCAAAGGCTCGGCTCGCCTAAAGAAGTTCCCGTTTTCTCTGGTTTCCGCGACGTGATTCTATTCGAGCTCATTTTTCTTAATCCTTTTACGCGGTGGATGCACCTTTGAAAAAGTTGGCTGAAATTAGAGCGAGGCGCGAACGAACACCCTTTCACGTTTACATCATCACGGCCTAATATCCTGTCGGGAAGAATCGTTCCAGCCGTTTCCTCGACCTCTTTCACGCGCATACAGCTCAAAAGCGTACACGTACGTATATTCACGTGCAAACGTGTATACGTGCATTTTCTTTTTATACGCTCGCAGAGAGGCGCGCGAAAGCGGAATGAAGAAGCACAAAAGGGATGACTGTAAAGTATGCAGCCGATCAATAGCGAGGCAAAGCGGCGTGTATTGTCCTTTCACGTCGGGAATCGTGGCGTCTAACGTGAAAGGAGGCTCAGTTGATGACGGAAATGTGTTTCTTCAAAGGAGAGAAACGAGATTTATCAACGATCGAATCGTCTGAGCCGGCCGACGTCGCGAAGAATGCATCCTGCTCGGTTCATCCCTTTGTTCAACGCGTTTCGCCACAAATAATATTCTCGTTATGGGGGTGGCTATGGGCCAACTCGGGTGTGCTTTGTTTCATTCGTGCGTTCGATCTTTTGAAGCAAGGTTCTTGCTGAAAAAAAAAAAAAGAAATAATAATACCATGGATTATTTGGATTGTGTAAACGATGTGGATATTGGATTTTAGAGGAGAGCAGAAGTTGAGCGAGTTATGTTAGATTTAATTTTTTGAAGGAATTTTTTGAATAATGGATGAGAGGATGATGGGCTGCTTGGAATGCAGTTCCAGGTAGATATCGGGATATCGATCTGGGAATTTAATTTCGTTATTTATTTGTTATAATGTAGCTTGGAATTAAACGTAATATTAATTTATCGAGCATCAGATATTAAAATTTTTCATTCAAATGATTGATTTTAGTAGCTGCGTTAGCCAACGGTCTTTTATTTCTCTCGACCAGTGATATATTTTTCTTTATCGTGTTATCGAAGCAAGCTTCTCTTCTGTCTTTTTGCATTTCGATGAATGCTAACATTTTACGATCTAAATTAAAATGATAGATATTTGAAAAAATATACGACGCAAGGGTGACAATTCTTAGTACATATTTTTTACAAAATAAAGAAAAAAAGAAGCAACACAAAATCCTCAAAAATGCTTCGTTCTAAATTTACAAAATTTCTCTAAGTTACAAATCGGTCATTTTGACCACTTTATATTTAAGTTAGTTAAATATAAAAATTAGTTAAATATAAAAATTAGTTAAATATAAAGTTAGTTAAATATAAAAATTAGTTAAATATAAAGTTAGTTAAATATAAAGATAGTTAAATATAAAGTTCATTAAATATAAAAATTAGTTAAATATAAAGTTAGTTAAATATAAAGTTAGTTAAATATAAAAATTTGTTAAATATAAAGTTATTTAAATATAAAAATTAATTAAATATAAAGTTAGTTAAATATAAAAATTTGTTAAATATAAAGTTAGTTAAATATAAAACTAGTTAAATATAAAGTTAGTTAAATATAAAAATTTGTTAAATATAAAGTTAGTTAAATATAAAACNGCAACACAAAATCCTCAAAAATGCTTCGTTCTAAATTTACAAAATTTCTCTAAGTTACAAATCGGTCATTTTGACCACTTTATATTTAAGTTAGTTAAATATAAAAATTAGTTAAATATAAAAATTAGTTAAATATAAAGTTAGTTAAATATAAAAATTAGTTAAATATAAAGTTAGTTAAATATAAAGATAGTTAAATATAAAGTTCATTAAATATAAAAATTAGTTAAATATAAAGTTAGTTAAACATAAAAATTAGTTAAATATAAAATTAGTTAAATATAAAAATTAGTTAAATATCAAGTTAGTTAAATATAAAACTAGTTAAATACAAAAAAAAAGAAAAAAAGAAGATTATAAGCAATTATACAATCGCTCGAATACCAAACTTTTGGTCTCGAACGAAACGAAATAAAGAAAAGTAAATCCAAGTGAGACATATATAATGGAGCACCATCGATACAGTATATCCAATCGCAAAAAATACAGGATACCTTCGTTCAGAATATTTATGTCCGCCGCCATTACTGATTCGCGAATAAAGATCAATTTCAGCTGGTCTTAAACGCTGAAGCTTAACCAGCACGCTCACGAGTCCCATTCGAACGATATGGACACAGGGAAACTCCCTTGAGCTTAGATTTAAGCTCCGTCTGAAAAACTGCCCGGCCTCGTGGCCAGCAACGGCTTAGACGCGGTTATTTTCTCTTTACCAACGAAGCACGCAACACTAGAGATAAACAGATGCTGCCATATTTTACCGTTTAATCATTTTCATCCCTCTAATCGTTTGTTGTTGCAGTAATTCGCCTCGGTTCCGATCGAAACAAATATTCTTCCTTTTTTCTTCGTTTCTTTTTTTTTTTTGCTTTTTTTTCTCTTTCTTTTCTCGTGGCAATCGTTCATTGCTTGTTATAAAATTCGCGGAACAAAGTATCGAGCATATAAATCGTGCAATAAATTACGCTGAGCCAGGCTCGTGTGCACAATTTACATTTTTAATCGTGAGTAGGGTTTTATGTTATGCACCATCTCGAGGTTTGTGATTAAAAATCTTATTAGGTATCCAGGATGAATAGGTGGTGTGTGCGTAGAGTAATTGGATTATTATAATCGTTTTGCGGTTTATATAATTATTACGAATTGAACTGCGGAGTTTTGTGCAAATTTATATTTTTATGAATGCAGTAAAAAAGATAGAAATTCGATGCAAAATTGTTTCACCTACCAAGTGTTACAAAAAGTACTGTAATTCAGAATTTTTGCATATTTGTTTTGTTCGTAGCGCATTCTGTGCGATCTTGCACCGTTAAATTTCCGATAGATGCATAAGAATCTTGAAATTAAAGGAATTTATCGTACGTTTTTACGGTTTATAATAAAAATTTATGAAGAGCTTAGTAAAGTTCGAGTTGTATCGGTTTTATTTATTTCAAATTTTATTCAACCGATTCGTTCCTTAACAAGTTCCATGAAAAAGATTGCAAATTTCTGTTGCGATAGAAGCAAATTCAAAGAAATTAAATATAATTCACAAGAAGGTGGTGTCCACGCGTTTGTAAGGTTGTTTCAAATATTAATTGGCGAAGTATCTTATATAGGAGAGAAGCACTCAGAAGACTTATTGGGAATTGAAACACGAAGCCTTCTCTGGCTTCCCTATTAAGGGAAGTAGGACCGCCGGCTGCGTTATTAGACATCGTAATTCCCAGCAAATATTTCATACTTCCCGTATACTTCCCCTTCCCCCTTACCGATTCGCTTTTCATCCAGAAAACTTTACGAAAGAATAATTAACAAAGGCACTTGGCGAAATTCCTGTTCCATAAAAGAATTATTTTCTTGTCCACGAAATAATGCACTCGAAAAAAAAAAAAGGAAAAAAGTGGAACTGTTTTCCTTAGAAATTTCGTAACAGTTCTACGTTCCAGAGGTAGCTTCATTATAATCCCTAAACAAGCTAGCAAAAGTCAAGTCACTCAGTTTTCCATTTCCTCTGACACAAAAGGACGAACAGAACGAGGCAACCTTTTCTTCTTCCACCTTTTCCCCTCATTTTTTCCATTCCAGCCTTCCCATCTCCCACAATTACTTGAATTTCAAACGAAAACGCAAAATCCTCGCCAAGTTACCCAGCCGTGAGACTACGGACGAGGACGTTGGGAACTTTAAGAATCACTTTACCACCCAGAACTCGGAATCTCTTTTTTTTCTTCAATTCGCTGTAATCGTCGGCGAACCTCTTTATTTTTTTTATCACAAAGCACCGCTGCGAAACGTCTTCTTTGCGGTGTGTTTAGTCTAGCAGTCTGTCTTTCGCTTATCCGAGCTAGACGTGCCGATAATCGAGACACGTTCGAGACGCGTCTCAACCGGAGGACAAGACCCTTTTATTCCAAGGAATTCGGTCTGTGATCCAAGCCGGAAGGAATTGTTTGTTTCTCGGAAAGCTCGCGAGAGAAACGAAACATATATGCACTGTGGGGAGCTTGAAAGATTTCCTGTGACAGGAATGTGGGTTCGATCGGTTAGGATAGAAGGTGGCGCGTTTTCTTCTCGCTCGCGTTCTCCGCTCACGCGTATTGCTTTCCGAAACTGTCACGTGTACTGTATTGGATCGCGTCAACACGGACGGACTGACTTCTTGTAAATCGTATCATTTTATATATCTTAGTAATTGTTAAGGACAGTTGACTACTTAATTTATTGTACACAGAGTGTTCGGTTACTGATGGTAAAAGCGAAACGGGAGTGATTCCACGTGAAGAAATAAGTCGAAAATATGGCATAAAAATTTTTCGTTTGAAGCTTTGTTTTCGAGAAAATTATTTTCAATTCTCGCCTAGTGCACGTGCACTTGATCGCGTCTCGTAGATCATTGTCTCGGCAGAATGGGCAACACTTTCAACAATTTCTGTAATAAACTCTGATTACTTCATAATTTACGTGTCCGATCGAGACAGTGATCTGCAGTGAGATCCGTTATAACGAGACATGATCAAGCGCGCGTGTACTTCGCCTAACGAAGGTGTTCAGTATTTAAGTGGAGTAATAGAAAAAATACGGATTATTGATTATCGGTCAGTTATTAATTATCAGTGGTTAAGGTTAAACTAATCTTCTGATCGGTGAACTGGAACTTTGAACTTGCACGCGTTAGGACTTCTGAACTCCGGAACTCTGAACCTGTACGACCTCTACGAAAACTGTGAGTCAACTGTGGGTACAGTAATTGTACCATATGTTGATTCGATTCCTTGTGCCGTTTCAACAGAAGACTTCAGAGAGACATGCATTTCTCAAAAAGTTGTGCTGGAATAAGTTGATTCCCCGTAATCGCTAATAAACTTTAACGTTCCATCAGAAGGGACATCCGAGTGACATGCTAGAATTACGATGTCTCCTGAGAGGGTCAACGAAGTGCAAAGAGTTAGAAGTCTGAGTAGAGAATGTCTTGGTGAGATAGAGAGGCCCCAGATAAAACCTAGGTCTCAAGTTTTCGGCCGCACCAATACCATGGAACCTCGTTTCCAATTGGTTCGGCCTTCGGTCGGAAAATAATATAAAAGAGCCGAGAAAACATAGTTTTAGAGAGAGTTTAACACGTGGCATCCCTACGGACCGACGTTGAAATTTTCGTTTAGGCGTCGTTGATTTCCTAAAACTGACAGTATCAATTTCAAAAAATAATACCTTATAATTCATCAACGAGTTCTATTAAATCACATTAAACAAAGATACGACTTTTCTTTGCAGTCTTCTACAATTTTCTTCTTAAATTCCTAATTACTTTGCGACCAAATGTTTCTCAATTATTATCACAGCGCAGAGCCTAAAGGAAAGTCGACCAAAATCGACGTGGCGTTTAACGTGTTAAGTCAACCACAAGTTGTAAGTTGCAGTAAAAGCAGTTTAATGTACACCACTATTCCCACAAAAGCGTTATCCTCAATTTCGCGATCCCTGCATCCAACAATATTATCGAGAAGAGAAATCGATTCGACAAAATGCACGCGTGGACTGTTTCATCCGTTTGTCTACCGCGATTTTCTAACGGAAGCGTGAATATTCAGTCCGACACTTCCTCCTACGTATTTAATTGTATCAGACCATACGGTACGATCGGTGTGCCGCATCGAGTAACTCTAACGGTGGATAAAAGGCGATAGGTTGCCATGGTCGGTGTTCCATTAACATTTAATTGCGCCAATCGTCTTGGCTTATAGAGCCGCGTCGATAAACTCGTTAGCGAATATGTATCAAGGGGCAATCGGCCGACCACGGCTGGGGAATCGAACAGAGGGCGAGCAGAGGGCGGTTTCATTCGCGTTGCTCGTTCCACTGTTTCGTCTCTCACGGCCAACGTTTCATCGGATTCTCAATGGTACGGTTCGAATGCGCCTCGCGATGATAGCGCCTCGATTATTTTCCCCCGACGGCTTTTCGCTCGAATTTCTTTCGTTCCGCGAACGTGATCCCGCACTCTGGATGCGATTTTAACCCTCGTACTGCGTTCGGGTCTGTACGAACCCAATCATATTTTTCTTTTTTATGCAATTTTCTTTTTTTCTGTGTTGCTTTTCATTCGAATCAAATTTCTCATCTGTGATCTTCTTGGTGGAACGCTTCAGAAAGGTTTGTTAGAAAATCGAGGTAGACAAACGGCTTCCGTCTTAAGCGAAATTCTTTGGGACTTAGGGTAATAAAACACGGATAGTCCAGAAGGACATTATGGTAGTAGCCTTCAACGCACGTAATATTAAATATTAAATACTAAATATAGTATTCAAAACGCCCACAGACTATATTTAATTACCGTTCAAATCCTGATTCCACTTTACAGGTTACTCAATTTTAACCCTCTATGGGATCGTGTGACTTAAAAGTCACAAACTGATGTATCTATATTTAAAAAAATTAATTTTGTTTAGGTATCACTGCACTATTCAATTTTATTACTGCATTACTGTAGCGACACCACGATCCATCTACAGTAATTATTAGTTGAAACATTTTCAAATCAAAGTGAAAAACTGTAATTAATCGTAATTCTTTCTCCAATAAGCAGACAAAATTGGGGCTATAGAGGGTTAATTATTATATATGAGGGAACAAAGAAAGCACCCGTTCNAGCCTAAAGGAAAGTCGACCAAAATCGACGTGGCGTTTAACGTGTTAAGTCAACCACAAGTTGTAAGTTGCAGTAAAAGCAGTTTAATGTACACCACTATTCCCACAAAAGCGTTATCCTCAATTTCGCGATCCCTGCATCCAACAATATTATCGAGAAGAGAAATCGATTCGACAAAATGCACGCGTGGACTGTTTCATCCGTTTGTCTACCGCGATTTTCTAACGGAAGCGTGAATATTCAGTCCGACACTTCCTCCTACGTATTTAATTGTATCAGACCATACGGTACGATCGGTGTGCCGCATCGAGTAACTCTAACGGTGGATAAAAGGCGATAGGTTGCCATGGTCGGTGTTCCATTAACATTTAATTGCGCCAATCGTCTTGGCTTATAGAGCCGCGTCGATAAACTCGTTAGCGAATATGTATCAAGGGGCAATCGGCCGACCACGGCTGGGGAATCGAACAGAGGGCGAGCAGAGGGCGGTTTCATTCGCGTTGCTCGTTCCACTGTTTCGTCTCTCACGGCCAACGTTTCATCGGATTCTCAATGGTACGGTTCGAATGCGCCTCGCGATGATAGCGCCTCGATTATTTTCCCCCGACGGCTTTTCGCTCGAATTTCTTTCGTTCCGCGAACGTGATCCCGCACTCTGGATGCGATTTTAACCCTCGTACTGCGTTCGGGTCTGTACGAACCCAATCATATTTTTCTTTTTTATGCAATTTTCTTTTTTTCTGTGTTGCTTTTCATTCGAATCAAATTTCTCATCTGTGATCTTCTTGGTGGAACGCTTCAGAAAGGTTTGTTAGAAAATTGCGGTAGACAAACGGCTTCCCTCTTAAGCGAAATTCCTTGGGACTTAGGGTAATAAAACACGGATAGTCCAGAAGGACATTATGGTAGTAGCCTTCAACGTGAACGCACGTAATATTAAATATTAAATACTAAATATAGTATTCAAAACGCCCACAGACTATATTTAATTACCGTTCAAATCCTGATTCCACTTTACAGGTTACTCAATTTTAACCCTCTATGGGATCGTGTGACTTAAAAGTCACAAACTGATGTATCTATATTTAAAAAAATTAATTTTGTTTAGGTATCACTGCACTATTCAATTTTATTACTGCATTACTGTAGCGACACCACGATCCATCTACAGTAATTATTAGTTGAAACATTTTCAAATCAAAGTGAAAAACTGTAATTAATCGTAATTCTTTCTCCAATAAGCAGACAAAATTGGGGCTATAGAGGGTTAATTATTATATATGAGGGAACAAAGAAAGCACCCGTTCAGAGAAACCGAACGATCACGACCGTTGTTAATTCATATACTTCTGTTTATTTTTTTTCTTTTTAATAAACTCAATGTTTCATTTCTAATCCCACAATTTTGAGCAATATATAAAAATTGTCGATACACGAATTATCCTCGTTTCAATCTTATATTGAAATACTTTTACCAAAATTAGCAGTTTCTTTTGCTAAAACGAGAGAAAACTTGTTTAAGTTTCACTTGAAAATTTAATCTTCGGTCTTCCTTCTCCGTCTCCTTTTCTCATCCATTCCTGTCGCTCGCGGGAAAAGAAAAAAGTATCGTCGATGGAAATCAGAAGTTCGCGGAGTGAGAGTATTTCTTTTCAGTCGCAGCTTGTTCCTGAAATCTATCCTTATCTTTCAAAGTCTCCTAAAATTTTCATCCAACAAAATGAACTATCTATTATCGCTACATAAACCGTCGTGAAACACAATTATTCAGTTCCTTATATCCTCGCTTCGACCAAGTTTTATTCTCGAGCCAGCTCTCCGTCGTTTCTCCGTCGTTTCTCCGTCGTTTCTCCTTCGAACCGTATGCTAATGCGCTGGCAATTTGTATAATTTCGAAACGGGTTAAGCACGCGGAACGTCGCAGCATCCGGGGTCGATAAGTTTTTCTGGCTCCGCGATAGAACGTCGTTATCTGCAGGTGCTCCACAGGGCGACGCTCGTTTCTCGAGGCTTACTTTACATTTTAATGCCCTCGCGGCCGCGGATCACCTCGATCCCTCTGGAAACGCTTTTAATTTCATGGGGATTCTATTTATCGGCCGATAAAGACTCCTTCTTGACGTGCGTTTATCGACACAGAAATTTTATGCGTTGAGATCGGTCTTTGTTTTGGGACCAGTCGGATAGTCTTCTCCATAGTCCGTTCAACGAGACGAGCCACAAAGTAAAAACAAACAACTGCCTCGCTTTTCACGCGATCGGCTCTCCGACTACGGTCATTGGCTGTCGCATGTTACAACTCAGGGCCAAGTTATGGCGGTCCCTTGCCGAGAGGTCTTGCAGGCAAGGTTCGGATCCTACGATGTGACGTGAACATCTAGAACCCGTAAATCGGCCCTGCACT
The DNA here is from genome assembly GCA_019453375.1 of Ctenoplectra terminalis. Classification (NCBI taxonomy): domain Eukaryota; kingdom Metazoa; phylum Arthropoda; class Insecta; order Hymenoptera; family Apidae; genus Ctenoplectra; species Ctenoplectra terminalis. The sequence goes on along the minus strand of SMSQ01004435.1, from coordinate 27,240 downwards.
GTTCACGTGCTTCTGTTTATACTTGGTGACTCGTCTCGTTGAATGGAGTATAGGACTATGATCCTGTAGTCCGTTCAACGAGACGAGTCACAAAATAAAAACAAACAACTGCCTCGCTTTTCACGCGATCGGCTCTCCGACTACGGTCATTGGCTGTCGCATGTTACAACTCAGGGCCAAGTTACGGCGGTTCCTTGCCGAAGGGTCTTGCAGGCAAGTTTCGGATCCTACGATGTGACGTGGACATCTAGAACCCGTAAATCGGCCCTGCCCTGTTCACGTGCTTCTGTTTATACTTGGTGACTCGTCTCGTTGAATGGAGTATAGGACTATGATCCTATAGTCCGTTCAACGAGACGAGTCACAAAAAAAAAAAAAACAACTGCCTCGCTTTTCACGCGATCGACTTTGCGACTACGGTCATTGGGCATCTAGAACCCGTATGTTGNCGAGACGAGTCACCAAGTATAAACACGAGCGCGTAAACAGGGCAGGGCTAACATACGGGTTCTAGATGCCCACATCGTAGGATCCGAACCTTGCCTGCAAAACCCCTTGGCATGGGACCACCATAACTTGGCCCTGGGTTGTAACAGGTGACAGCCAATGACCGTAGTCGCAGAGTCGATCACGTGAAAAGCGAGGCAGTTGTTTGTTTTTACTTAGTGACTCGTCTCGTTGAACGGACTATACAACCCGTAAATCGGCCCTTCCCTGTTCACGTGTTTCTGTTTATACTTGGTGACTCGTCTCGTTGAATGGAGTATAGGACTTTGATCCTATAGTCCCTTGCCGAGGGGTCTTGCAGGCAAGGTTCGGATCCTACGATGTGATGTGGACATCCCGTAAATCGGCCCTGTCCTGTTCACGTGCTTCTGTTTATACTTGGTGACTCGTCCCGTTGAATGGAGTATAGGTTCGGATTTAGCCCTTTGCGGACGAATTTCGCCGCAGCGGTGAGATTATAATTTGATTCCTCAGTCGAAGTGTTGTCTCCACAGCGACAAACCAATAGGAGCCAGTGCGAAGTTTCATGGATCATGTGTCTGCTTTCTATTTTATTTTCAGTCTAATTATTTGGATATTCAGTTTATAATCTCGTTTTATATAGAAATTATTATCCACCTGCCACGACTCAGAGTCGAAAGAGTGCTCGTTCGCAAAGGGTTAAAAAAAAAGGTACTAATTTCTTGTGGTTATATTCATATGATTCAGATGTGTATATTCGGGTTGGTTATCCAGTATTATTTATTAAAACTACCGAAGTGGTGAAAATAACCAATTCGTAATTTTTCATAGAAATTTTATAATTTTATTATTTTATAATTTTATTGTGATACACTTTGAGCGATTTTTCGTGATTTTCTGTAAATCGTACGAACGAAGATTTATCTCCTTTGTAATACATATTTTTATATCTACCATTCATGTTGATTTCTTTGGCATAAATAATATTTGCGTAAATATCTGGAGTCTGCTTATAACCATGGAAAGAGATACATGGAGCATTTTTAACGTTTCTGCTCGCACGCCAGAAAATACCTGGATTGTTCATCGATTCCATTCCGTTCGGTTGATCTTATGAAAAATTGTATACGATCGTTTCAAACCAGAGCCTCTATCTTCTCTGTAAACTGCAGAATCAAAGCGTTCAAACAAGTGAAGAAATACTTTGTGTACCGAACAACAATACTCACCCGTTGGAATCGAAATAGAGGAAAAAGAAAAATAAAGGAGGGAAAAAATACATCAAGTGGCCACGCGGATCCAACGGCCATGCGTGACAGCGAATTAAATGTAAACACGCAGGATACGCTTGTATTTTTTGACTAAATAAAATATTAATTTAAACTGGAGAAACGCAACGGAGGCACTTGGCAGTTTAAACGGGTACCGAAAGGCAAGGATATCTCTCGGCCAAGGGAAATATGTATTGGTTGCGTTCTTTTGTTTGGATTTAGAAAAAATGTGCAGGAAAATAAAGAAAGTTTGTATTTGTGTATATTCCGAGCGTGATATTCGATGAAACAAGATTTTAAGGAAAATAGAAATGGGACGTAACTGTGAGTTAAAAATAATTTTATGAGGCAGAGATACAATTTTGATACGAAAATGATTAAAATAGAAAATATAACATGAAATATAAAATCTATTATTTTAGATAATTATTTTAATTAATAAAATAGAAAGTAAAAACCAGAAAATAGAAAATAGAAAATATTAAATATTAAATATTAAATATTAAATATATTGTTTTAGATATATTTTATATTTTGTATTTTATATTTTAATATCTAAAATAATATATTTTATATTGTGTATTTTATTTTGTATTTTATCTTATTTAAATATATTATTTTAGATATATTTTATATTTTGTATTTTACATTTAATATTTAATATTTTCTACTTTCTGTTTTCTATTTTCTATTTTATTAATTTCTCTCGCAATCAGTAATATATTATTATTTTTAAATGCAACGAACGTTGACCTCGTTCCGCTAACCAAAATTGCACCACGCTCTTTCCCTTTGTACGCGAAGTCGTTGAAACCAGAAAGGGTAAGTCGAAAATTTGCGAGAACGGCTGTAGTTCAATGCAGTTTGTGAACTATTATTATTTTCGTCGGGTAAGCACGGCGAATACAAATGCGAAGTGAACTAAAGTCATAAGTATAATCATGCGGCTATTACACGGTTGTTGAAAGCAGCCGCTGGCTGTACCTTTTAATTTCCTTGGAAAAAATTAGTCTTTCGAAAATTGGTCAGTTTCGAGAAAAACGAGGACGCTCGTGTTTGTTTTCAATTTTCATGAAACGTAATTTAAAACTTCGGTATATCTAACTGTACTTCTCGTCTAATTTTACTTTTGTATTTCTTTGTTTCAGGTAATCAGTGATTCTTTACCCTAGAGATGTTTCACGAATCTCCAAGTTTGGTGAGTCGTGTCAATCTTTATTTAGAACATGTTTCAATTACTTGAAACATATATTTTTTTTTTATTAATTCAAATCAGTAGATTCAGGATTCAGGTTTGTCAAATATTCAATCAAGTAAATTGAAATTTATTTAATATCTATGAATATATTAATTAACTTTTGGTATCGAAAATAATAGTAAAATAAATGTAACAAATGCAGATCGAAAGAATAATTTAACTTGGTTCAATTTAGAGATAAATTTTTTATTCTATATTTTTTATCATTTTCATCAACAACAAAATTTCTCTTAACTTGATATCGAAGATAATAATAAAATTGCTATGATAAACATAGATTGAGAGAATAATTAAACTTGATCATAATTTAAAGATTATTTTTTTATTATTCATAAAAACCTTTTTCACAAAATTTTTCTACAGAGAACTACGTAAATCACAATTTTCCCGTGTAACACATATGAAGTAAGAAATATTTCACATGTACCGCATAAAACACAAATTAAGAGAAATATAATAAAAGAATAATCAAGAAGAATAAAAGAAGAATAAAAAAGAAAAAAATTATACTTCAAATCCACAGAATTTATCGAAATATTATCAAAATTTTATCAGTCAATACTGTAACCTCATAAATCTCGAAAAATATCAAATTGAACAAAAAAAAAAGATATATTTAATAATGAGAAAATTGATAAAAAGGTGTCACAGAATTCACATTCGAATTAAACAGCCATTGCTATTAACGGGTTAATTAATTCCAACGTAATTAGCTAGTTTCTTGCTCGAGTCGCGATATATATTTCACCGTAATTGTTTATACCGGTTTTCGTCGTTGTGCTCGAAATTTTATCCAATCTGATGAGCCGCAAATACCGGGTTGTAACTTGCGCGCAAGAAACTTCGTCATTTATCGAAGTTCGTCCCAGCAACCGCAAAACATTGTAATGACGCTGCTAAAACGAATACGTTTTTAACCGTAGTCCATTAACTCCGCGGCCACGTACCGACCGATGAAAGAGAAGAGTCATCAACAAGGAGAGCGGTAGAAAAAAAAAATCCGGTTTCACGATTAACTTTGGAGTAACACGTGCTTGGCAAGAAGCACAATTACGTGTGTCTGTCTTGCTTCGAGAAGTTAAATGTTACCCTGAACGAGGAACCGATAAATAGGTTCTGTCTCGAAGACAATCGATTGCAATCTGTCGTTCGTAATATATGTACAGTAGTGGTGTAAATTCTGCTCCTACGAATAAATAAAAAATAGAGAATAATCATTTAATATTACCATGTAAAAATTGTAAAATTTGTAAAAATTTTTTAAAATTGTTAAAATTATAAAAATTGTTAAAATTGTTAAAATTGTTAAAATTGTTAAAATTGTTAAAATTGTTAAAATTGTTAAAATTGTAAAAATTGTAAAAATTGTAAAAATTGTAAAAATTGTAAAAATTGTAAAAATTGTAAAAATTGTAAAAATTATAAAAATTGTAAAAATAATAGGAATTGAACGACTTCCGTTGGCACATATTTTGCTTAACACTAGAATTACCAAAGCGATCAGAACGATTTGTTCCCGACTTTTTTATTTTTATAAATTTACCGTGATTCAGTCTTGGAAATTTTCCGTGATTCTCTGTTTGGCCCCCGTGATTGGCCTCTGTTTTCATTAATATCTAACTTACAATGTCTAATTCGATATTTTCACCAAGAAAAAACTTGTTTCGAATCACCCCAGGAATTACCCTTCAAAGAAACTTGCTCGATTTCTGCAACACCCCGTACTATTTCACGAATAAACTTTGGCAGCCATCGGAATCACCAAATCCGACGAATTAAAACTCATCGAAATGCTGTCAATAATATCCTCATCGAGAGGAACGCGACATCGAAACGCGTTATCTGACTAAAATCCAATAAACTCGTCGATTTACCCGCTGCACTACCCGTTATTTTCGAGACACCTATAATCGGGGTAATGACATCTCCATCGATTGACATCGGAATAATGCGTTTCTCCGCGTTTTTCGACTGCCTTGGCATAAAAAAAAAATAAATAAATAAAACATATTATCCGGCGGGATAACGGGCCTATTTTCGTTCCTCGGCAAGAATTATGGAAATTCCCAATCGTAAAATCAGGACTTGGGAGATTTACAGCTCGGTGTCGCTGTTTGGGTACGCGTTGATCTCGCGCGAAGCCTGAAACAATGGATTTTCCTAGGGAAACGGAATATAATTCGGGCGGTGCGGCTCATCGCGGTGTAATCAAAAAGCTTGCCAACCGAATTCGCCTGTTGACCGCGTTCAATTTACATCGCGCGTATCCATAGGCCGGGAAAAAGGAAGAAAATGGGCTTGGGACGAGATGTATTAAGCGAGTCCGGGTGTAATTACGAGGTTCCCAATGGCGAAACGAGTTTTCTAATCAAATCGCGTGTGATCAAGCAAAACGGCGGAGCTTGTAAGCGCGAAATTTCTGCAGCACTGTTTTTTCGCCGCGTGATTTGTAGCTTGGAATGTTCGTTAAATGTATACCACGGACAGAATGTTCGTAACGTTCGGTCGAACGAATAGAATCTGGGATGTATACGGTTTTTCGTAATGGTCGTATTCTTATGTCTTATAATAATGAGTGTTTCTTTTTTTTACAAAATGGAATCTTAACGAATCGAAACGACATTCGCGAAGGTTCGCAGGATAAATTTTATAGATTGTTACAGGATAGTTTGGACGTTGATCGTGTCGATTCTAAAACGCGAGTCTGATCTGGTCAGAATGTATCTTTTTATATTTATTGTATATATGGTTTTTCTTTTTGGGTGGGAATGAGGAAGAGTAAAGTAGTCATTTTTATGCAAGGAGCTGAGGCGTAGGGTTTGGGTTTGTAGGTAACAGGATTAATTTGATAACTAGTAATTAAATTATATTATAATAATAAAAATAATAGTATATATATTAAGTAATAATTAAATTATAGGTAACTATAAAACTAGCCCGTACCTTAGAGCAGTATTTAACAGAATTTCTATGAAAAATCTGAAGAAAAGACCGCTTCTATAATTTTAGCGTTAATAGAAAATCGAAACAAGAAACTGCGCATATTGTCAACGAGTTTTTTAAATATATTTCTAAAAATTAGGAAATGTTTTAACCCTCTATAGTCCGCATTTTATTTGTTAATCAGAGAAAAGAGCTTCGATTGATTACAGTATTTTACTCTGATCCCGAAATTTTTTAAGTAATAATTGCTATAGATGTACCATGGTATCGTTACACTAATATTGTTACAAAATTGAATAGTACAGTGTTAACTAAATGAAATAAATTTTTTTAAATATAAATACACGAGTATGTAACTCTGAAGTCACACGGCGCCATAAAGGTTTAACGAAACAGAAACTCGATTGGGTGAAAAAATGAGGCTCGTGACAGGATTAATTACAGAAAACCAATCTGTTCGTTTCTAATTAATCGGACATCGTCGAATCTCGCGACAGGATCGCGCGAAAATGTTAAAAACACTGGAAACGACGAAAAGGTAAACGGATGTGCAAATTCGCGGCAGCGAATGTGTGCACGAAGCAAAACTGCATCGAAGATGAACTCTGTCAGCAAGCAACTTCTGTAACGACTTGGTCGGGTTTTATGGATCTTCAGAAAGTATAAAATAGCAGATATAGTGGAAAGTTAGTTTATCGGATCCGTTTCTGGTCGAAATTGTGCCTTTTATGGCGTGCGCGTTCACGGTTCGACCGATGCAGCGTTTTCCGGTTGTAGAAACGCAGACGGACACTGTGCTAGCGGTCTACGTCGGATCAGTTTCGAATTTATTCCATAAACTGGAAGTTCACCGGTATGTTTAATGACTCGAGTTCGCGTTGCGACGTGTCTGCGTTATGAGCACGGGAAATCGAAGTTTCAACGCGTTCCGATAGCAAGGAACTACTTTTTTTCGGTTTCTTCTCCGTTGTATGTACACTGTGAATCGGGAATTAAGAGATTGATTAAAAGAATCTACAGACTTCGCTGAGAAGCAAGGAGCAACAATATTGAAAATAATCAAACACATCTTTATGTCGTCTTGTATTAGGTTGGAAACTATGAAACGGGCGTTGCGTCAATTCGTGCGGCACATATGAGTCCAATTTTTTTTACTTTATTTATTGCACGCAAATGCTTTAACACAGCTGTATGACGGTTCCTAGTTTAGACCCAAGTGTTCGACTAGTTGTGCGTGGATCGGATTCCACAGGCGTCCTTAATTTCTCGTTATCAATATGGACCGATGGTCTTCCTCGAGGCTCATTCACGATACTCAAATTGCCACAACGAAATTTTTGGCACCAATATCGAGCATTTTTTTTATCGGTGCTTGTGCTGCGGTATGATTTAATTTAAACTCGTACAGCAAGAGTAGATGTATATCGCGTTTTGTTTCCATCTGATTTAGGATAAAAATAAAATAAAAATGGGATACAAAGACGAAAAAATTTTACAAAATGAGTAAGAAGAATACCTTTAAGCTTTATAAATAAAAATATCGAGCGCACGTTACAACGTATCTCTCTCGGTCGCAGCTGAACACAGATTAAACAGAAAACGCCCGTTTCATAGTTTCCAACCTAATATATCCCCACGAACGACAGGATCTTGACTGATGCAATCAATCGCAGAACTGTTAACACGCATACACATCACGCTTTTTCGTTACACTTTTTGGCACTCGCCAGAAAATTTCTCCCCATAAATCTCGACAGAAATATTTTCAATACTAATAACTCTGTGGGCGTTTTAACATTTTAGCTAGTGTACGCCACTAACAGTGGCTCTCGCGGTTGCCATCTCTCTGAACGGTACACCACTCTAGTGGCTCACTTATTTCTCAGTATAAGCATCTCTGGATATGGTCTGCGTCAGGTCGTGCCGTACAGTGATATAGCTCCGCGAAAAATCTCGCCGTAGCTAAGAGGTTAAAATACTAGATTTAATAATGCGTGCGTTCACGGCGAAAGCCAATACAATAACGTCCTTTTGAACTATCCGTTAGTCGTGAGGACGTCCGCATTAGGACGTTAGTATAGTCTACCTTACAAGAGACGTTTGGTAACTCGAAATTTGATAAAATTGAAAAAAATTGTAAAAAAGATGGAAAAAAATTTGAAACTTTGCTGGTTCGTAGAGGACCTCAAACTAAGTACCATGCTACTTTTTTTTATCTGCTCATATTCGGTTTTTCAGGGTGAAAATATCGTTTAAAATTTCTGATGTGCTTTCCCATTTTCCTATATATTTAAAAACTTAAAAACAGATATCAACGAATTTTTAGATTGAGAATTTAATTGTTTCGCCTACTTGTTCAAGATTTGTTTTTATTTTCGCGCGTACCTGACTTCATTTCGACTAGCTCTCGCTATGTATAGCCAAGCATAGCCACAGCCGTATCTAAATAAAAATAATAAATTCTTTTCTCGTCTGAACTGTGATCAGCATGAAGGATCGTATACCGTAAAGATTGAAGCTCCTCGATGGACAGGCTTGATTAAACTTTATTCGGCCTGGCAGGAAGAATCACATGAGAAATAAAACGATCAAGAAGGATCAGTAATGAAAGTAATGAAGACCTAAGTTCTGACAAAGAAAGAAAAAGATAAAAAAAAATAAAAAATGATAAGTTAATCCCGAGATATAAGCTCTTGGCGACTATAATTGCCACCGTTCTTCCAGAATATTATCCCGATTCTTAACCTGTCTAATGCAATCTCTTATGAAATTTCGCGAATGAAACTGTTCATCAATCACGTCGTAAAAAATATTAATATATATTCGATATATCTGTGCGCGTACGATGCATCGATATAATTATTGACTATTTGAATGCGATAATATTCTCTGAAAGAATCCACTGAAAGACCAACAGACAGAAACAGAAGAAAATCCCACGTTTTCTTAGAAAAAGAAACTAATTGTTTCTAAGATCTTAATTCGTTTAACGGTAAAACCGATAAAGCGATTTATGAGGTTTCAGTAATTGTAGTTTGTCCCAGAATCGGTAACAGAATCGATTTATTCAACCTCTGATTATCGCTTGGCTGAAGAAAACCGGCGAAATAAATTTTACTCGAAATTTGAATAACCAGAATTACCTGTGGTACACATAACAACCAAGTATTAAAGTATTTTATTAATAAACTACATTTTGATAACCGCAGAATAGTTCTCTCGAATATTTTCAGTATATTTTTAGTACTCCTCTTTTATCTCCAGTCTTCAAACATCGAGATACGCCGAAAAATAAAAAAAAAAAAACAAAAAAAAACAATGTCACTAGTCCCATGGTAATAAATAGCCGCACATAAATCGAGCAAACTCAACAAACTGGCCACGTCCAATTTCCATCGACGAAGTTCGATTCAATTTTCACGGAGTCGCGTAGTTTTCCACCGGTCCGAACGAAAATCGTTCGTTTCTCGATGCAAATTCGCGGCGCCACGCGAAAATCCACCTATGACGGATCGCCTAATTTCCCATTATCCGGGCAAGCGTTCCCGGTGTCTTTATCCGGGACGAGCGCGTTTCTGCGGCCAATTTACATGTTGATGCAAAAAGTTTCGCTCGAAAATTGCTTCTCGGCCGGCCGAGCGTGAACGAGCGCGCGTGCAACGTGCAACCACGGCCAGGACACGCGCGATTCTCGAGCTCTCGATGGCCGTGCGGGCACCGGAATACGTAATTCCAACGCGGCTGAAATGAAACGCGAATCGTGATAAATGCGGCCGTTCCGTTAATAAATTCGGGCCCGTTCGCGGCAGATTGAAACCGTCGGTAGTTATAACGGGAACGGGAGTTGAAGGACGACGATTAATCGGTAGTTTGCAGTAAATTGGTCCCCCTGAGTGGTTGATTTTAACCTCTTGCTGACGATTAACTGTGTTTGAATAGGAATTTTTGTACGAGTGTGTTAATGAATTTAATAAAGAATGATCTAATTGAAGAACGACGATCAATCTGTAGTTTTCAGTAAATTGGTTCCTCCGAGTGGTTAATTTTAATTTTTTGCTGACGATTAACCATGTAGGAATGGGAATTTTTGTACGAATGCATTGAGGATGAATTTAATAAAGAATGTTCTAATTCAAGGACGACGATCAATCGGTAGTTTTCAGTAAATTGGTCCCCCTGAGTGGTTGATTTTAACTTCTTGCTGACGATTAACCGTGTTAGAATGGGAATTTTTGTACGAGTGTGTTAATGAATTTAATAAAGAATTATCTAATTGAATAACGACGATCAATCTGCAGTTTTCAGTAAATTGGTTCCTCCGAGTGGTTAATTTTAATTTTTTGCTGACGATTAACCATGTGGGAATGGGAATTTTTGTACGAATGCGTTGAGGATGAATGTAATAAAGAATGCTCTAACAAGGAAATATACCAAAATGGAATTTATGTGTAAGTAGTATCGTCTCGACTTCGTCTGAGATATTAACCCCGTGTCCCGTGTCTGAGTCTTTTTCGACTCGCGTTCTCAACAGTTTCGTCGAACTCCTGAGCTAACAACTGTTTATGTTAAAACTAATAAGACACTCATGTACTTGGAAATACATTATTCGATCAACTGCCAGTGTTATAATAGTGCACTCATTGCAACTATTTATTTAAAATTGTTGCACTCGATGCGCGAAGCGGAATGTGTTCTTGAATTGTTTCTTCTTCGTACGCATGTGGTTGCTCTGAGTTGGCACGCGTCGATTTTGATGAAAGTTTGATACGATGTAGATCTTAAAAAAATATTAGACACGCATTCTTTTATATATCAGTCATAGTTCATTTTGAAGGGTTGATATCAACTCAAAGTAGGGGATGAAAAACCTGTTTGACAGTATATCTTGAAAACTGCCGAAGATAGAAAGAAAGTTTAACTGCACGGTTTGTCTATTTTTTAATATCCAATACATCTGTGTGAAAAGTTAAAAAAAAAGTTAATTAGTTTAAAAATGTTTACATCCTACTTTGAGGGCTGCTTACACCTGATCACCCCTTCAAAGTGAACGATGGCCGATATAAAAAAAAGAAATACGTGTCTAATATTTTTTCGAGATCTATATCACATTAAAATTTCATAAAAATTGACGCGTCAACTCCATAAAATTCCTTGTGAGGACAACTTTCCTTATTTTCAGATATTCGTTTCTGTATCGGAACACAAAGCTTGGCGTGTCATTTAAAATTTTAATTTTTTTAAATTTCGTTATTTACAATAGTGAAATTCGAAAAGTTTGATAGCCAGTACCGTCTAATATTAAAAATCGTTGTAGTTATTAAGCGTTTAACTTGGAAGAAGTTTGAAAAGTTGAATGCATTTGGAATAGCCGTGGATGTGCTTAAAACTTTTGCAGACGAAAGTTTTTTAAAACTCACCGTTGCGGTGGCTGTGGCGGAAGGTTTAAATTAAGAACGCTTTTTGGAATTGAAGAGCGGAAAGTCGACTTGTTATGTAGCACTTTCGAAGAGCGCCACTTGTAATTCAAAGGTCCGTTGTTTTACGTACGTTATAGACCCTTGTACGCTTAAACATTTTCGTGAACGTGTATGTCGGATGAATTTAACATAAAAATATCAAAACGTGGATAAGCGTTCCGACAATTTTAGTCGACTTAACTACATATTTTCAAATTTTTATCCCACCGGAACTTCACGCAATTTTCAACTTTTGAAATAACCTTTCAGAAACTTCAAATAGACTACTATTTATTATGCTTTATTTTATTATAATTTTCATTATTTTATTATAATTTTCATTATTTTATTATTATTTTAATTATTTTATTATTATTTTAATTATTTTATTATAATCTTAATTATTTTATTATTATTTTAATTACTTTATTATTATTTTAATTATTTTATTATTATTTTATTATGTTTTATTATATATTAGAACAGAGAATGGATAAATTTATTTGCGACAAAAATCACCTTTTTATCAGGTCGCACTACAAACAACGCGAATATTTTTTATTTTAAGAAATAATCGAAGTAAAACAATTTCTTTACAATTATCAATCATTACTATGTTTCTCTCACATTTTATAATAATTTCATCTGTTAAATTATTAAATTAGAATCTATTTCATTTTAAATAAATCTTTCCTGGTAAATTTTCCAAGACACAATTCTCATGTACGAATTGCAAATTTCTACGAATTTATAAAAAATTTCAACTGCTTAAGTTATCAGTGAAACCACCAGTCGTCCCGTCAAGTTATTCGAACAAAATTTCAAGTTGCGCAGAAAACGAGAATTAAGATCGAATCCATGAATCGAAAATCGAGACGACGAAGAAAAGGGATAAAAATTGTAGATGGATTTTCAAATCCGCAAAAAGAAATTCAAATGGCAAAAAGATTTATCAAAGCTCGCGTCTTGTTCTCTCGGTTGGCATCGCATATGCGATACGCAAAACGATAAGCAACGCATTCGATCGGAATACATTCGAAAATCGGCCAGCTGTGTCGAGTTCGTTGAGCGTTCTGCACGGCTCGCGTCTCGCGCGTTCCACCATAATTAGTACCGCGGGGTTCATCGATTAGCGGACGGATAGTTGGCTGTTTAAATCGGTGAATCAATTTGCTTGAATGACCCGACCAATTATCAATTGTGACCTGAATAGAGTCCGACGATTTTTCTCGTTCGCTCGTCGCGTTACCGATTCTGTACCACATTTTGAATCGGAGATGTTATTATCCGGATAAATCGAGTATCTTAACCTGTTAACTCTTTGCGGCACAGGATTTCAGATAATAACATAGACCCATGTTGCATAGAAATTTTATTGCGTTTTAAATGAAACAAAATTGTAATATTCTTACTAATAAAGGAATCACACGATATAAAAACATAAAAAAATAATAATAATTTAATTGAATTTGTTGTTATAGTGTGGCACTCGAATAGTCTCATCGTGCCATATGGGTTCATGAATTGTACTTATTAAAGCACATCCTCTTCCATAAGTCGAGGTGGGACTAAAAATGTCCCACCATGCATTACGGTGCGTCAAAAAGGTGGGACACTTTTAATCGCAGCGTGCCCCAAAGAGTTAACCGGGTAAGACGAGTAAACTCGTCACGCGGACTGCCGATATTTTGGACGTAATCATTTATTTTCACATTGATTTACTTTTGACTGCATCGTTATATTTTTATTAAAAAGGAACGCGTTACATTAGACTTACATTTGCAATGATTAAAGTCTATCCAATTGAAATGTATTATTTTCTATTAATTTTTAACTCAAAGTATAAAGGAGCTTTTGATCGAAAAATGAGCCAGTTAACAGGTTAATATTTTTCCTTACGATTTCTTTTAGTATTCGTATATGTTAATAACAGCTATTCGCTAGTTTAATACTAATATAATTTAATACAACACTTTGTCAAATGCGGAATATTGAAATATACATAATTTATATTTTCTAATTCTCAATCGTATGAATTGATATTGGAGTTAAAGTTGAGATTAAAATGTGATTGTAAGGCAAAGGGTTAGGTACGTAAAAATTCTAAGGGGAATGAAAAATATTTGATGGTCCGTGAAAATTGTTGGGACAAATTATGTGGAAATTTTTTTATTTGGTAAATTTAGAGGGAAGTAAAAAATTCGTAACTTAGTTATTTGATATTATATTTTGATAGTATTTTGTATTATAGTAGATATTAGTGCCGGGATTAAGATTATGGAATTTGAAGAAAATAGATTTGATAGTATTTGAGAAATATAGAATAGTATTTGAAAAATATATAATAGTTTCCTCAGAAAAAAAAAAAGAAAAGGGAATTGTGACATACTATGTTGGTTTAATTTTGTAACAGTTCTTGTAGATTTTTAGGTTACTATTAATTTTAATTTTTTAATTCTATCGTTGTTTATATTTCTTGCATTAATTTTCTAAATATTTTTTTAAGAATTATAATATTTAGATAATTTTATACGGACCAGATAATCCTTGAAAAATTAAATACCATTTAATTGAAGTATTAGAAATAGTAAAGGATAACTTACATCTTCGTTAAGCTTCGATTTTAGTCTGTATTTATTAAAATTGTTATATTTTATTTATCATATTTCTGTTATCCTGGTTCTGTTAGTTTTAAGGTTTTTGAAGGTAAATACACTCGAGTGAGCATACATACACCATAGAAACATGTCGGTTTTGCATTTCGAATCTGAGGGAAACCTTTATATGAAATCGTGTGGATTTCTGGTTTGATCCTTTGCCATTTGGTCTCCGCGAAAATCTACGAAGATATGAAAATCGTTCGAAACGAAAAGAACGAGAGGTCCCGAAGAAATTGTCGAATAATATTAGAGTTTGCTCGTTTTATCGACACCGTCTATCCTCTTTTAATTTCGCGCTCAAGAAAAATTCGGCAAAAGATATCTCAGAAAATATACAGAAGAGTTCTTCATAAAGATATAAGCGAACAGTCCAATAACATTACACTTTTAACAATATCTGTGATTTAAATGTTAACTTACTTTCTCGTTTATTCAAATAGTTACAAATTTAACTAAAAGATTTTTCCTAAACATTTTTCCTAAATTTAATAAATAAAACCCAAAACAATGTATTTTTTCAATGAATCTTATACAATATACTAAAAAAATTAATTTTTCCTGAATTTAATAAATAAAACCCAAAACAATATATTTTTTCGATTAATCTTATACAATATAGTAAAAGAATTCATTTTTCCTGAATTTAATAAATAAAACTCAGAATAATATATTTTTTTAATTAATTTTGTACAATATAGTAAAAGAATTCATTTTTCCTGAATTTAATAAATAAAACTCAGAACAATATATTTTTTCGATTAATTTTATACAATATACTAAAAGAATTCATTTTTCCTACATTTAGTAAATAAAAATCGAAACAATACATTTTTTCAATGAATTTTATACAATATATTAAAAAAATTTATTTTTCCTGAATTCAATAAATAAAACCCAAAACAATATATTTTTCAATTAATTTTATACAATATACTAAAACAATTTATTTTTCCTGAAGCTAATAAAAAGACGATGCACGTTTCAATAAATGTTCTGCAGTATACTAAAAAAATTCGTTTTTTCTAAATTTAATAAATAAAGCCCAAAACGATACATTTTTCAATTAATTTTATACAGTATACTAAAACAATTTATTTTCCCTGAAGCTAATAAAAAGACGATGTACGTTTCAATAAATTTTCCACAGAAACGATACAGCTTTCGATGAATTTTCTACAATACGCTAAAAGAATTCATTTTTCCTGTATTTAATAAAAAAAAGAAGAGATCCAAAACGATGTACCGTTCAATGAATTTTCTACAACATAGTGTTCCTAAATAATCAACCGAAGAGCCGAGTATGCAACATGGCGACAAAGATAGAGCACAGATGCTGCTTCAAAATTGTGTCGCTAAACGGCTGTTAGAAATTCGAAGGAACTACACCGCCTGCGGCAACAGAATTTCGTGGATTCTGTACCGTGTGTATCTGGTGCAACTGCAAACCCTCCGAGAATCATTATATATGCGCGCAGTTTCGCACGATAAATATTTATTGCGGCGACGGTGTGTCGGCTGAACCGATAACCGGCTGGCAAGTTCGTTGACTAACTCCTTAAACGTGTGCGATCGTGCTCGATTTCGATTGTTGAGACGACAGTAAGCGTTTTCGCGATTGCACGGTAAACTGTTTTCATGGTTCTTAGAAGAAAAGTTTTTAAAAAATAACTATTGCGAGGTATTTTGTAACGATAATTCTTGATTATAGAGAACATTTGCATAATATGAATTTAGAAAAACTTAAAAAGTAAAAGGAAAAAGTAATACGAAAAAATATTGATATCCATTTTCGAAGCCACTTATAAGGGACTTTGACCCCATTTATTTAACCGATATTAAATTTTCCGAGCGAATGACACTCATTTCAATTATTAATAGATAGGGTACTGTAACTCCCATTAATTATTTTTTTTTAACGATTAAAATTATTAAAATAACTTCTAAAATTATTATAATAAGTATTAAAATTATTAAAATAACTTTTAAAATTATTAAAATAACCTTTAAAATTATTAAAATAACTTTTAAAATTATTAAAATAACTTTTAAAATTATAAAAAACTTTTTAAAATTATTCTTCCGGGAAACTTACCTTGTTAAAATATTAGAAAAAAGAAAAAGAAAGAACCGTTCGATCGGATTGTTTAAACCAGTGCTTCTCAAAGAGAACGATATCAATTTGTTATATTAATATTTTTAAAGTTTCATATTTTTATCACTGCTGCAAAATTATCTCATCGCTGTCTTTTGAAGTTTCCAAGATTCGGTTGTTTAAAAAATAATTCTAAGGTAATTCGATGATTCGCAGTTGATATGTTGGGCGATGTTTCAATAGATGTTAATTAAAATTACAGTTACAGAAATTTTTAAGGTAACCAGGCAGAAGTAATTGAATCCTTCGCTGGTTTCAAACATTTTTTTCTATTGAATCGTGTATCGTTGATGAGACTTTATTTAATTGATCCTTATCCAGTTTTTTTTTTTTTTTTTTACCATATACTCGGTTACATTCAATTATTAATTAAAGTGCTTGTTATTTGAAAGAGAATTCTGTTTCACGGAAAAGAACCCACGAGGGTAATTCTTGCTTTTATACAACGAAACCAAGGATAAAATAACTGGGTTGCAGTGTGTACGATGTAAACATTACTGCAACTTTGTAACTGTTTCAGTTATTAGCTTAATCCACTTAAGCTATAGTCACCTAAATCATTTAAAATGCTTCTACAAATGTAGTACTAGTGACACAGTTTCGTAACGAAAAGGGAAAAGAAAAAAGAAATACGGATATAAATTTACAAGATACTCCGTAATTTATTACTTTATATAATTGAGAAAATAACAATTCTATTAAACAATGTGTTAAAATAATTTATTTGGAATATATGGGTCTACCAATTACGATTATTTCTTTTGCTTGATCGGTATATTTAATGAAATATTAATTAAACGGGTATTCAATATTACATGCAACGAATACCTTAATGAATTCCTGCGAATCAATCCAATAAATTCTTACGCTGCAATTGAAGAAAATATTTGGTATTGTACAATTATTTAATAACACAAGAGATCGATACGGAGTAACCAGCGGAAATTAAATTATGATCTGATTTTTACAACGCTGCAGTAAAAAATTATTTTGCTACTATGCTGAAAATAAAATGAATTAAAAGTTGTGATAAATTAAACTCGAATCAGATACGAATGCTGTGCATGTTGCACCAAAAAGGAAAAAAATTAAATCATAAATATTTCTAAAAGAATGTTCATTAAGATTTTTATTTTTTTGTACTCAGTAACTACATACATATATGAATTATTTATTTATTTATTTACACCGAGTAATCACATATGTAGATGTTACATTTTTTTTTATTTGCATCCAATGGCAACATATGTGGGCATATATTTTTTTTTAAATACACTTTTATTATTTGTTCACTTCTATCGCTTTATTTAACCAACTTCTCGATTTAAAATAAATAAATACAATAAAAGAAAAAATTACGTTATTCTTATTTATTCATTTATTATTATTATTATTTTTTTAATACCTACTGGCCACATATGTGGACTTCTATTGCTCTATTTAACCAACTTCTCGATTTAAAATAAATTGATATAGTAAAAAAAAAACTAGGTCATTCTTATTTATTCATTTATTATTATTATTATTTTTTTAATACCTACTGGCCACATATGTGGACTTCTATTGCTCTATTTAACCAACTTCTCGATTTAAAATAAATTGATATAGTAAAAAAAAAACTAGGTCATTCTTATTTATTCATTTATTATTATTATTATTTTTTTAATACCTACTGGCCACATATGTGGACTTCTATTGCTCTATTTAACCAACTTCTCGATTTAAAATAAATTGATATAGTAAAAAAAAAACTAGGTCATTCTTATTTATTCATTTATTATTATTATTATTTTTTTAATACCTACTGGCCACATATGTGGACTTCTATTGCTCTATTTAACCAACTTCTCGATTTAAAATAAATTGATATAGTAAAAAAAAAACTAGGTCATTCTTATTTATTCATTTATTATTATTATTATTTTTTTAATACCTACTGGCCACATATGTGGACTTCTATTGCTCTATTTAACCAACTTCTCGATTTAAAATAAATTGATATAGTAAAAAAAAAACTAGGTCATTCTTATTTATTCATTTATTATTATTATTATTTTTTTAATACCTACTGGCCACATATGTGGACTTCTATTGCTCTATTTAACCAACTTCTCGATTTAAAATAAATTGATATAGTAAAAAAAAAACTAGGTCATTCTTATTTATTCATTTATTATTATTATTATTTTTTTAATACCTACTGGCCACATATGTGGACTTCTATTGCTCTATTTAACCAACTTCTCGATTTAAAATAAATTGATATAGTAAAAAAAAAACTAGGTCATTCTTATTTATTCATTTATTATTATTATTATTTTTTTAATACCTACTGGCCACATATGTGGACTTCTATTGCTCTATTTAACCAACTTCTCGATTTAAAATAAATTGATATAGTAAAAAAAAAACTAGGTCATTCTTATTTATTCATTTATTATTATTATTATTTTTTTAATACCTACTGGCCACATATGTGGACTTCTATTGCTCTATTTAACCAACTTCTCGATTTAAAATAAATTGATATAGTAAAAAAAAAACTAGGTCATTCTTATTTATTCATTTATTATTATTATTTTTTTTTTATACTTACTCGCCACATATATGGACTTCTATTGCTCTATTAAACCAACTTCTCGATTTAAAATAAATAAATATAATAAAAAAAAAAATTTAGCTCATTCCTATTTATTCATTTATTATTTTCTTTTTCTTTTACATCCACAGCCACATATGTGGACCTCACTTTTAAATATATCATCATTTCCCCACTTCTATTGCTTTATTAAACTATCTTCTCCATTTAAAACGAATAAAATACACCGAAACAAAAAATCACACCATCCTTCTCTAATTTTCAAAACAAATCATCCTTCGAGAGGTTAATGAACTAAAACATCACATGACCCCAACACCGGGGTTGAATTTCTCATCGCGAAGGCCCGGAAACGTTATTTATTTTAAATAGAAAAAAAAAGAAGAAGGAAACAAACAAAAAAGGGATAACAGGGAGCGCATTTTCCAGAACAGGGAACCAGTTAAGGGACTCGGTACGGTTTCCTACAGGTTAAGAACCGTTAAACAGTCAAGCCAGTCGTGTCACTAGAGACGAAGAAGGGAAGCGGTAATATGAGAGCTCTCGGCATACTCCATTATTCACCACTTGAACGTAATATTTGCGGTGTGATATGGTTTCAGGATCCAATCCCTCGCGAAGATAAGCAGACGTTGCTTCTAGCACTTGCCATCTGCGACCCCCCCACCGAAACTCTAACAGATTTTCGTTCCCATAGTATTGGATAACGCCTCCCCTTTTAACCTTCTCGTGTCTTCCTCGTGTGCACCCTCGTGTTCTTGGAACATAAGTAACCTAGCCCTCTATCCCTTCGATCGTAGGGACATAATAAGATGGTTCGATTCCCAGTGATGAAGTGAAAAAGGTTGTTTGAGTCAGACACGCGAAAATGAGGGAAAACTCGAGAGATACATGGATGTTGTGGCGAAGAAAGTTTAACCTGGCATTGGTGAGGTGGGAAGGTATAACAGAAGTGGTACAAGTGGAGTCTATGGGGTTGTAAATAGTGTAATGTGTTATAAAAGTTCATGGGTGTTAGGTAGAGATCAAATTTTAAATTATTCTAGTCAAGTAAAAAATAAAGAAACTGTGCCTTCATACTGAACTGTAACAAATATATTAAATAAGTAAATGAAAGTGGAAGAAGAAATATGTTTTTTTTTTTTTAATTAATATTGATATCATGTAACCTTTTGATTAAAATAATTTATACTAATATGGAAAATAAGTATGGGGAAAAAAAAATTTGTTATCGAAGAAATATTACTATGATTGACGAGAAGGAATAAAAATGCGAGAAGAAACATCTTGTATTTCTAAAATTAATATTAATATCACCAAACATTCTAATTTAAAAAAAAAAATTTGCTATTAAAGAAATATTACTATGACTGACAAAAAGAAATAAAAATGCGAGAAGGAACATCTTCCATCTCTAGAATTAATATTAATATCACCAAACCTTCTAATTTAAAATAGAAAAACAATTTGTCATCAAAGAAATATTACTGCGACTAACAAAAATTTTAAAAATAAAAATGCATCAAGAAACATCTACCATTTCTGAAATTAATATCACCAAGCCGTCTAATTTAAAACAATCCTCGCTAATATTGAAAATAACCGTACGAAATAAACAATTTATTATCAAAGAGATGTTACTGAGGCAGTAACAGAAAAAAAAAAGTAAAAGTAAACAAAATATATCGAATTATTGACATTCCGAAACGAAATCGATTTCACGTTCAAGCCAATTATATTTCACCGTAAGTATTGTGGCGCAAACCAAATATATCGAATTCAAGCTGTACGTAATTCAATATACGTCATTGAAAAACATGCTTTTGATGCGCGTAGAGCGTGTATTGTATTTCCCACTGCAGGATTCCGTTGTTGCGTAGTTTATCATGAAAATATTATCGGCTTTCGATACTTGGATAAGTTACGAGGCGCGAAAGCCGGCTGTCTGATGATTGTCTCCTACGAGACAGCTTTTCGATTCAATGGCGAGAGGGATTTTTATGGCCGATATGTTTATGCGGCCCTGTGCCGCGGATATTGCTGAAACGGTGGCCGCAACATTTGGAAAATTGAGGAAATAGGCGAGACGTGTTAGAATTGAATACCGGAATAGTGTATTTCCACGCGATAAACGAATCAACATCTTTTCCTTTTTTTTTTTTAATTTTTCTACGAATCGAGGAAGCGTCAGAAATGAACAAAATCAGACACTGAAGTCCAAAAATGGTTCTCAATCAAATTTACTCGTACGATAGATCCGTTCGCGTCGACGATCGTACAAAAAATGTCCCAACAGCCTGTATTGTAGATTCAGATCCCTTGGTCCATGACGCAGTACGGGAAGGGCCTAATTTATGACACCCTCAGGTGTATACCGCTTTCTCTTCCGAGGTTCCATGCTTGGTGAAAACTAAACGACCGTTTCGAATCTTCTACGTTTCCTATTTTTCTTACCGAAGACTTCGGGTATTGAAAAGTGAGGCTACTCTAGAATTGTTTTTTTTTTATTTTTATTTTTTTATCATTATTTGTCGTACTGAGAGCCGATCTCTCGTTATTGTAAACCGAGATTTAGTTTAGGCGTCGAGTGCGATACGGAACTGCGTCGAGGCACTTAAGACATAGGCCAGATGGTGGGCCATAATATTGGGAAAATTCCCATCGCCGGCGAAAACTATGCCTGCAGTCAGTCACAGCCGAAACACAGTACAGAATGCACGCTTTCCTTTTACCGTAGTTTTATATATTTCCGACCGCTCCGCCTTTAGCTTAGTTTAAAGATTCTTACATTATTATTATTATTATTATTATTATTATTATTATTATTATTATTAGAAAAGGTTTATTCGCAGTATCGAATTTTACTTCGTATAGTCATTTAAATATCTTTTAACCTATTGCGCTGCCATTCAGCCGAGCAAAATTCGGGACAAAGGTATAGCGGCCGATGCTCGTCGAACGCTATTGCTAAGATTGTTTAACGCGTTAAGCGCCACGCCGGTCCTTGGGGACCGACGCTCAAATTTTCGTTTAGGCGTCGTTGGTTTCTAAGAACTGACAGTATCAATTTCAAGAAATAATACATATAATAATACCTAAACAAAGATACGACGTTCCTTTGCAGGCCTTTACAATGTTCTTCTTAAATTCTTAACTATTTTGCGATCGAATGTTTTTAAATTAGTATCACAGCACACAGCCTAAAGGAAGTTAAGTTTAAGTTTAAGTTTTACCCGTTATTTTTATTCGTCGTTTTCCAGAAATTTGATAGAAGTCTCACTCGTGATATTCGTGTTTTCACTCGTCAAAGTTAGTTTTGAAGTTAAAGTTGATTTTTGGAGTAAAATTCCGGGCGAAGTATCAGTGGAATGTTATTTATTACGAATAATGCGATAGAAAATTCTTCCCTAAAGATCTTCCTCAATAGTAAGCATTGTATTGACACAGAATAATTTTTTAACCCTGTTACAAGCTTTTGGATCATTTTCGACCTACTTTTCCTTTCGTGAAACAATATTTCTTCGTTTTGATATATAAATTCTCTTGTTTCGCTTTTATTCTACTCGTACATTTGTTTTTCTTTTCTTTTTCACAAACTTAGGAGTTTTTATTAATTGAAACGAGAGCTTGAATGGGGTAAAGAGAAATCGAAACAGAGCAGCAGGTTTGAAAAGAAGGTGCAGAAAGGTTGCGATGAAAAGGAGTTGGCTTAAAGTAAATGATAAAGTTCGGAGTAAAGATAGAAAATAGTTTTTGGCTCCAACAGTTTACGTTGTTATTTATTGAATTTCACTAATTAAAAGTTGGACACCTTTCTAACGATCTCGTTAGACAGAATTAACGGAACTTCACAGAGCAGTGTATGAAATTGCGGGCGTGAGTCACAGAAACCGCTAATAAATCACTTTAAATCGTCAATTTCCAAGAAGCTTCTAGTTTCACAACTTCGCTACCCTCTCTCCCTTTTGTCTCTATCCACCCTGTGCTGTTGAGTTTTCGCATGAATTAACCAAGAATTATGTTCTTGTTTATCATAAGTTGTGACTGAGAAATTTACTACCCCTTTCACGACACCGTATCAGGGGTTGCACGTAGATCAGAACGGTTCTAGCTTTCAATCCCTCTTTTTAACTTTATTTTAATACCCCGAGCTCAACGATAATTTTCATATATTAAAATAAATGAATTGTTCGAGAGAAATTTCTTTTAACACAAAAATAGTTAACAATATTTTAAGTTAAGTGAAAAAAGAGTTGTTTCAGAAAATTTGTACGAAATATTTTAGTATTAAAATATGTGTTAAAATTGGAAGGTTTTAGATTTGCGTGTAATTATATATTTCGTGAGAACTGTTCAATTAAAATATTATTTAAGATTTCAGGGTATTATATTAAATACGATTTTTGTAACGGGCCATAGCGGATCGGTAGGGAAAAAATTGTTTCGTATTCCGCGCTACGCTGCGATTCCTCGTTGTGATTTTTCATTCCATATCTCTCCGCGGGGGTTGCTATATTTATAGCTTTAGCGACGATAGCAGAGAAATATTGAAACGTTCGCGTGCTCTGACATTTTGCGAAATGCGTTCTGGGTCATCGAGAGAGAGGATTGACTTTCTACCTTGAAGTTTCATAAACATTCATGTATCGTAGCTGCGTCGTAACGAAGAGTAAAGATTGTTTTGTACCGGGATGTCCGGTTCGAAAAATTGTGAAGGTACCATGTTTCGTAATTACACCTGGTTGCAAGAAATTTTTATCCAACGGAGGTACAGAAGTTTGCGATTATATGTGTGAAACTCGTGCCTGTGAGACTCATGCCTGTGAAACTCATATCTGTGAGACTCATATTTGTGAAACTCATGCTTCTGAGACTCATTTCTGTGAGATTCATGTCTGTGAGACTCATGTCTGTGAAACTCATGTTTGCGAGACTCATATCTGTGAAACTCATGTCTGTGAGACTCATGTCTGTGAGATTCATGTCTGTGAGACTCATGCCTGTGAAACTCATATCTGTGAAACTCATATCTGTGAGACTCATGTCTGAGAGATTCGTGTCTGTGAGACTCATATCTGTGAGACTCATATTTGTGAAACTCATATCTGTGAGGCTATCTCATATTTGTGAAAAACATATCTATGAGACTCATGTCTGTGAGACTCATGTCTCCGACCCCCATATCTATAATCTCTATTAAAATTAAAGTACTGAAATTCCTCTCTCTTAATTTTAAAACATTTACTCTGCACACCAAAAAAAAAAA
>SMSQ01004424.1:16180-40158 GCA_019453375.1 Ctenoplectra terminalis | reverse complement strand
ATTCCTAGCACAAAATAACCACTCTTCCATACAAATGAACCTTTAATATAAATTTACTTAAATTCAATATAAATTTTCTTTAAATTCTTATTATTTCAAACATACACGTTCACGATTAAAAAATGAAAAAGAAACGTTCGTATAAAAGTCCTTTCATATCCCAGCCAATAAACGCGTGAGAATAACTGATCGCTGAGTCACGAGACGCCTGGTTGGACATTTTTCTCGTCAACTCGGGTTATCGACTTTGTAATTGAGCGTTACAGGTGTTCCCAACACTCGAACAATGCCGGCGGATTGTTCAATAACTGCAACGAATGTACGTTTCGACGGTAAAGTCGTCCAAGATACGGGATGGACGCGGCTGGTGTTGACAGGAACGCATTGCGCGTTTCACGGTCTGCTTTAATTAAGCAATTATCACTGCTTATTACGGAAAATATCGGCTATTGGACCCGTGCACCGAAGGGGAACGAGGTTCGTTTGTAATTCGCACCGTTGACCGACCCTTCTGACTAATTCTAGCATAATCACAATCAACAGGCTGATCCTTGTGTAGATGTTTGTGCACACGTGTGCGGCAGTCCGTATTGTCCCTATAAATATTGCGAACCTATCTCTGCTATTTCCTCTAACCGATGGCTCGATTATTAATTGGCCCTTTATTGGGCCGTGTGACTTAAAAATTAGAAACTGATGTATCTATATTTTAAAAAATTAATTTTCTTTAGTTATCACTGCTACTATTAAATTTTATTACTGTATTACCATCTACAGTAATGATTAGTTTAAAAATTTCAAATCAAAGTGAAAAACTGTAATCAATCGTAATTTTTTCTCCAATAAGCAGACAAAATTCGGGTTATAAAGGGTTATGAATCATTGAAAAATAATATTTTTTTATTTCCTCCACTTTATCGTCAGAAGACTGATTTAACCCTCTGTAGCTCGAATTTTGTCTGCTTATTGGAGAAAAAATTACGATTGCTTACAGTTTTTCGCCTAGATTTGAAATTTTTAAACTAATAATTGCTATAGATGGATCATGGTGTCGCTACGGTGATACAGTAATCAAATTGAATAGAACAGTAATAACTAGATGAAACAAATTTTTTAACCCTTTGCACTCCGTACGATTTTTTATCACCGAAGAAAAGAAGTTTTATTTTGAACGGAAAAAATTACTATTGCTCGTGAAAGTACTTGTTTTTATTTATTTTACAAATATCCTTTTTCCTCTCGTAAACGAAACATAACTTTTTATTTTGTCATCATGGTGCGATATCTTTGGAAATTCAACGTAATCGTGTCGAAAACAGAATGTCTCCGTAGCGGAGCCAAAAGAGCATTAAGGGTTAAAATATAGATACATCAGTTTGCAATTTTTAAGTCAAACGGCGCAATAGAGAGTTAATAAAATGAATTTTTTTTTACGCTGTATTTAAACATCAGGTCATTTCATAAATGGTATGAAGGTTTTATGAAATCGAGAAATATAAAAGTGTATTAAAAATAAGGAACAGGAAATTAATAGACAAATGGAAACCGCCATTGTTGAAGGGAACTCTGTGCCTTAAGTTCGTTAGGAATGAAAAGATTTCAAAGGTTTCGCGAATACCTTCGATTCCTTGCAAACTTTCGCGACGCGTGGAGAAGGGGGCTGACGAATGAAGATCGGGGGATGTGGGTATAAGAAAGAGCAAAATTAAAAAGGAAGCTTTCTTAGTGCCGTTTGAAATTGGCGTTACAACGACTCAAACTTCCAACGAAAATGAGAAACGAAGAAAAAAAAGAAAAAAAAAAAGAAAAGAAAATGACTTTGAAGAGATCAGTAGTGACAAGCAAAAATCAAAGCGTAACAGATATAAAAGCGAATGCGTGTGGCCACGGCGAGAGTTTTCGAATCTGAGTGATATCATATATTAATGTACGCGGAAAGCTAAAAATAAACGTTTTTAGTACCATTCAGAGTCAGTGTTAAATGAAACACGAGAAAAAAAAAATGTTGAAGAGGCGAGTAACGAAAATCGGTACGTGTGGGTATAAGAGCGAGTATATATGTTCGCAGCGAAAAAATTCCGAATC
Organism: Ctenoplectra terminalis; assembly: GCA_019453375.1. Lineage (NCBI taxonomy): Eukaryota > Metazoa > Arthropoda > Insecta > Hymenoptera > Apidae > Ctenoplectra > Ctenoplectra terminalis. The sequence continues at coordinate 38,073 of SMSQ01004424.1, read as the reverse complement.
TGAAGGATACTGTATGCGTGCGTCGATGCAGAATCAAAAATAAAATTTTCTTATCGCCGTTCCAAATGAACGTTGAAACGACTCGAAGTTCCAACGAAAATGAATTAGGAGAAGAGAAAAAAAAGTACAACCAGGTTCGCATTAATGAGCAAAGTTTCCAGCGCTGTCAACGCGGAAAGCGAGCTTGAACGGTCTAATTACCGACGAACGATTCTTCGTAATCCAGGCCATGCTCGATCTCGTTACATCATCGTTAACGTTCAACGTGACGGCGCCGCGTCATCCAACACCATTCGTTTATTTTTTCCCTGACCCTTTTTATTATTATATTTTTTTCTTCCTCGCTCTCTCTCATTCACGTGGTCGTTCACGCGTCACTCAGCTTTTGTTCGCTCACCAAGCCGGCTTGTATCACGTAACAGCACGTTCCAATTCGCGCGTGCACAGCCTAACCTTGCTGCACTAATGCACTTTTCTCTTCTGCACATTCCTTCACGCGCAGCCCTGTCCAGGCCTATTTACTTCACAGGTACGTAAAATTGTGTGTCACTGTTGCACCGCTGTCTGTAGACCGCCATGTTGTGTTTTAACTCTTTGGGGCACGATTAAAAGCGTCCCACCTTTTTGATGCACCGGAATGCACGGTGGGACATTTTTAGTTCCACCTCGACTTTGGGAAAAGGGTGTGCTTTAATCCTCTATAATCTGAATTTTGTCTGCTTATAGGAGAAAAAATTACGATTGATTACTTTGATTTTCACTTTTTCACTTTGATTTGAAAATGTTTTAATTAATAATTATTGTAGATGGATCGTGGCGTCGCTACGGTAATACAGTAATCGAATTTAATAGGGCAGTAATAAGTAAAGAAAATTAATTTTTTCAAAAATAGATACATCAGTTTGTAACTTTTAAGTCACATGGTCCCATAGAGGGTTAAATAACAAAAGAGAAATAAGAAACAAAATGATACACTGTGCATTGCTAAAGAAAATATGAAATATTTCTCAATTAACCCTCTATAGCCTGAATTTTGTCTGCTTATTGGAGAAAAAATTACGGTTCATTACTTTGATTTTCACTTTTTCACTTTGATTTGAAAATGTTTAAATTAATAATTACCGTAGATGGATCGTGGCGTCGCTACGGTAATACAGTAATCGAATTTAATAGGGCAGTAATAAGTAAAGAAAATTAATTTTTTAAAATATAGATACATCAGTTTGTAACTTTTAAGTCACATGGTCCCATAGAGGGTTAATTAACAAAAGAGAAATATGAAACAAAATGATACACTGTGCATTGCTAAAGAAAATATGAAATATTTCTCAATTAACACTCTATAGCCTGAATTTTGTCTGCTTATTGGAGAATAAATTACGGTTCATTACTTTGATTTTCACTTTTTCACTTTGATTTGAAAATGTTTTAATTAATAATTACCGTAGATGGATCGTGGTGTCGCTACGGTAATACAATAATCGAATTTAATAGGGCAGTGATAACTAAAGAAAATTAATTTTTTAAAACATAGATACATCAGTTTGTAACTTTTAAGTCACACCGTCCCATACAGGGTTAAGAAATCAAATTATTTTTTTTCATAAACCAGAGAAAGGGTCACAGAAGATTAAATGTTTTAAATTACATTTGGCTTATTATTTGCAAGCGTTCACACTCGAATACTCACACTTAAAAAAAACCTTATTTGAATATCCTTAATTAATTTTCGACACCGATAAAAATTGCCACGTCGTTTGTGGTGATTTCTTTTATTCCTCCTTTAATGTTCAAAATTAATCAAAATTAATCAAAATTATGTATGATTTCGTTGATCTGTTCTTCAATAATTTTTCTTTGTTACCAAGTTGGCCTCGATAAAACGCACACGCTCGCACAAGTATACATTCGCGGGCAAGTTGCGATCGCTAAGTTAATACATTTTAATCCAGATGGTCGAAGAGCGAAATTCCATTATCCAGCATCGGAGTTGCCGCAAACCAAGTTACACAGCTTCGCGAAAGCGTAATAAACCACCGTATTGCAGTTAACCTTGATTTACAATAATGCGCCCTGTAACATTAACAACCCCTAATGATTATACATTGCCCCAATTATATATATGCTTAACGCGCTATCGATTTGCCGCGTCATCGTCCCTTATTGCAGGCAGTTTCTATTATCCCCGCGTGTTCTTACAAGATACACGGATCCTGTTTACAAATTGCAATTTCCTCGGGATAAGTACGATTAATTCCGGCAAAACTTGTTAATTCAATGGAACGAAGAACGACAATCACTTTCTGTTGCTGTACAGTCAGTTACAAAATTATATACCTACACTCCATCAATATGAAATCAATTCTTTCTCAAATTCTTTTGGACTCGAGCTCGCTCTTGTTTGGCTAAAAAAAATTGCTAACTCTGATGTGTCCTTGACATAGAATTAAAACAAGGAAATTCGCATATTGACAATATTTTTTTTTATATATTTCTGAAAATTAGGAAATTTTTTAACGAAAGGACCGTAGCAGGGTTATTTTTCAATTTGGATTATTTAAGCGAATTATATACTTGATGTTCATTGTAACGGTCGTCGTGATTTTTTAAGGCACTTCTGATAAACTGACAGAAAAATTAGTCCTTACTTTATTAACAATTAATTCCAATATTAAAAATTATCAAAAGTTCCCTTCTTTTAAATGACACCATACAATTTTTTTTTTTTTATACGCTATTATAATGTTACTGTTCAATTTGTTTCATTTGCTACTTAATACAGCAAAATTAGTAGATGATATATTGTATTTTTTTTTAATAAAATAAAAATTCGCAATACATTATTCAAAGCCTACACAAAATTATTAACAGACTAAAGCCATTTGAATTTTAATTCCCAGAAAAAAAATAATGCATGTGCAATAATCTACTACTTCCATAAAAAAATTACAAGAATTAAAAAATCACTACTAACACTGCACACAGTATTTCCCTTACACTTTCTTCAAATCTTTTATCAAATTACGTTCCACCGATACCACACTGGCAAGAAAAATGTTCGCGTTAATTAAAAAGCTAGACGCGTGAAAATGACTCTTTTTCGAAATTTAATTCGCTCGTAAGTTCAATGAGAATGATTATACCTGGATGAAGTGTTTATTTTGTCGGGGATGTGTACGCGACGAAACCCGGGAGAGCTGTTTTATGAATACAGGCCTGAACGGTCGTGCTGCTCGCAGCATGCCTGGCAGCCCTTCTTTTGTGCCCTTTGCATTTAGGTAACTTTAATTATTCGTCGAGAAGAGTTCCTTACAAGTTTGAATAACTTTATAAGCAACTCGACTACGAAATGCCCGCAACACGGAGCCCTAAGGGTCGGAACCCAGGCCGGAAATGAAAAATTTTTAGAATTACCGTCGCTGCTTTAACGGTGTAATAAGCGTTTACATTTAAAGCGGAGAGCGAACACTCGCGAGAGTGAAAATTCATTCGTGCCTAGTAACTTGGATGCATGATTCCCGTTTTTATGTGTTTCATAGTTTCTCAAACCGCGTTTTATATTTTTAATAACAAGACAGGCGGGCTGTTGTTCAAATTGATTCACTGTTGATGCGTCGGTTGGGCTGTAGTTCGCGGTGAAACAGAAATGGAAGTAGTTGTTCGATATGAAATAAGTAAACGCTATGATAGAGAGTTAAAAGAATTGTTTAAACTACTGAAAATAAATGTACGGCTGAAAAAGTTGTTTCGAACAGAATAATTGAAAACCTAGGTGGGAAAACGGGCAGGTCTAGATTTTTTAATCCGTTGGAAATTGAACAAAACGGTCAATCTGTAAAAATATACGAAACTTTGAAAAGTACAATTTTGCTAAAAAAAAAATGGACTTGTCCAGTTTTCGTATTAATATTATCAATCGCTTCCATCTTGATTCCACTGTGAAGTAGTAAACAGTAATTTGTTGCTTCGGTAGAATAGAACTTGAGTATGACGTGCTTTATTTGTGCAAAAACAAATACAATGTGTCTTGGAAAATACACAAAAACTGTTTTATTGTTTTCACAATGAAATCACTTTCGACCACATGTAAAAAAAGGAAAAAAATATATATATATATATATCATTAATACACAAAAAGGTGATTGCTGCACGTTCTATCTAAATACAGAGAATTTAGTTTAATTTCGACGGAATTAAATTTGAAAAATAATTTTTTACGCGAGAATTCTGAACGAGTTAAATCTAATCCACAATTTCGGCTTATTTTTGAGAAAAGAATCGTCCTCTTCCGGTTTCGGTATGAATTACTGCCCCGTGTGTGTTTTTACCGTTTTAATGCATCTCGTCGAAAACTACGAAGCAGTAACTACAAGAATGTACGACTGTTCCCAAGAGTGCGTTTTGTTATTTTGATACGTCACATGCATCAAAGATATTAAAACAGTAACGCAACGGTATCGCATCAAAGCGCAATGTATCCCTCGATGCCCTCATTTTTACCATTTATATAAAGACAAACTGGAACAATCGCTATTCTTTCGTTATATTTTTTTATGTACTGAAAATTCCATTCTAACAACGGCGAACCTCTACGAGTGAGTTACGAAACCTTGGATAAAGGTTTAAAATACATTTAATAATACTTCGGGAAAATTATTCTTATCTAAGGTTACTTTATAGGTTAGAATCTGGTGAATTATTTTTGGCCTTCGTTTAATAATGCACGCTCTGTTTGAGTATCTTTAACATCGATATACCACGGCCTTTAAAGTAGATTGTATTCTAAAATATGTATAAAATAAATATTGATAATTAATTGTTGGAACAACTGTAGAAAGAATAATTAGAGCGAAAGTTTCGAACACGTACATATTGAAAATTTCAGAGCCAAACTCTTTCTGTTTACATTTCCCGTCTGTTTATTTACATTCAGTTTGTTCACTCTTCAGTTCTTTGTTTACATTATCAATTTCTTTGTTTACGTTTTCACTTTGTTCACGTTTTCGACCTGTTTGTGTACACAACACTCATGAAATATTTCCAAAACGTTCGAAACTTCCAAAAATTTCCGACGATTCGAGGTTATGCTTCGGTTCAGCTCCCCTAACCTAACCTAAATTCACCGCAAAGAACACTTTCACGTATTAATCCTTTGCACTGGAAGACTTTTTTAAGTTTAAAAGGGCTATTGCGAAAACTTAAAGTGTTCTTTTGGAAAGAAAAAAAGGAAATTATAAATGTTCTCTAGTGACAGAAAATTTGAGGTTACAGTTTGTTTAAATATAGTTACATTTAGTATTATCATTATTGTTGTATCTTTAATATTCTGATTTAAATAGGTTTATAATGACAAAAAAAAATAATCAAACTTTTGCTCTTCTAATTTTGGTAAATAATAAACAAACTTTTTTTTGTGGATGAATAAAATACAATAATTTTTAACCCTTTGCACTCGTAAACTTTTTTAAATTTTAAAGGACTATTGCGAAAACTTAAAGTGTCCTTTTGGAAAGAAAAAAAGGAAATTATAAATGTTTATGATTTCTTATTTATTTGGTCAATTTACTTTTATTTTAAGATAAAAAAAGTGTTTGAAACGATGAAAATATAGAATCTAAATAAAAATATAATCTTTGAAGAAAATTATGCATGTCGCCATAGCGTCGCCAGCCGAGTGTAAACTGTTAAAACCAGAACAAATACTGTTTCTGCGTCATCAGCATTTCCGGTTACTCACTTTTCAACAGTTCCAATTTAACCCTCTATGGGGCCACGTGACTTGAGAGTTACACACTGATGTATTTATTGTAAGGAAGGCTGACGGGCGAGGCGAGAAGAAATTTAGAAACAAACTATTAGTGAATAATATATTTTATTTGACCTGCTCTGGTCGACGTGCCGGCTCAAACTGTTTTTTTTTCCTGGGCTTTCCCTAGGAGGTGTCCTAGGAAAAGGAAAGGGAAGAGTCGTCCTAAATGGACGCACTTAGCCGACTCTCTACGCACGGCCCTCACGAAATATATATCTCTTCTCTATTGCTTACATTATATTTAAAAAAGGTTTATTTTATTTAGTTATCACTGTACTATTAAATTCTGTTACCGTATTACCGCAATCATACCGCGATCCATCTATAGCAATTATTAGTTACAACACTTTTACAAAATTTTGAAATCAAGGCAAGAAACTGTAATCAATCGCGGTTCTTTTTTTTTTCTCTGATAAACAAAATTCGGACTATAGAGGAAATTGAGAACTAACAGATAACACAATGCCTGCACCAATTTAATTTGTCGCAAAGTGNGTGTAAACTGTTAAAACCAGAACAAATACTGTTTCTGCGTCATCAGCATTTCCGGTTACTCACTTTTCAACAGTTCCAATTTAACCCTCTATGGGGCCACGTGACTTGAGAGTTACACACTGATGTATTTATTGTAAGGAAGGCTGACGGGCGAGGCGAGAAGAAATTTAGAAACAAACTATTAGTGAATAATATATTTTATTTGACCTGCTCTGGTCGACGTGCCGGCTCAAACTGTTTTTTTTTCCTGGGCTTTCCCTAGGAGGTGTCCTAGGAAAAGGAAAGGGAAGAGTCGTCCTAAATGGACGCACTTAGCCGACTCTCTACGCACGGCCCTCACGAAATATATATCTCTTCTCTATTGCTTACATTATATTTAAAAAAGGTTTATTTTATTTAGTTATCACTGTACTATTAAATTCTGTTACCGTATTACCGCAATCATACCGCGATCCATCTATAGCAATTATTAGTTACAACACTTTTACAAAATTTTGAAATCAAGGCAAGAAACTGTAATCAATCGCGGTTCTTTTTTTTTTCTCTGATAAACAAAATTCGGACTATAGAGGAAATTGAGAACTAACAGATAACACAATGCCTGCACCAATTTAATTTGTCGCAAAGTGGAAAATTTTCATTTCAATTAACGCGGTAACAGCTATCACTGGTTTCGATGCGCTCTCTTGGATAATAAGATCGCAATTATAATATCCAATTAATTCCTCGATTATAATATATCTCTTGGTTGAACGTTTTCTTTTTCCGCGTGCACCGATCAGGCACTGTTTCGTGTAATATAGATCCTTCATACCCGCATGCATAAAACGTAATTAGGAGACAGTTAGTTATTGATGCTGCTTAATTGCTCGCGTTTCCACTGGGCGGTAATCGTGGTATCACGTGAGCGCGGATAAGGGGACGCAAATGAGAGAGAATGGACTTTCATATAATTGTGCCGATATATGCAATCATCCGTCCGTGAAATAAACGTTGCGTGTCACGCATCGATGAAGACGTGTCCTTCCTATGGTGTCACGTGCATCGGTGCTCCCATTGACGAGTGCGATTGCGGCGCGATACGCGTTACAGGGGTGGTGTCTTTTTAATCTTATCGTATCGTTATTTTCGACACTGTTGATTTGTGTAATTTGGAGTAAAGTAGATTTACCTCTTTGCACTCCTAAATTTTTGTTTCAGTTTCACAGAAGTATTGTGAAAACTTAAAGTGTTGTTTTAGAAAGAAAAAAAAGTATGATAAATGTTTTTGATTTTTTATTTGTTTGGTTGTTTCGCTTTGTTCTAAAATAAAAAGGAAAATTTTAATTGGTGAAAATATAAAATTTAAAAACACAACCTCTGAAGAAGATTATAGATGTCATCATAGTGGCGCCAGTGGAGTGCAAAGGGTTAACCCTTTGCGGACGAACGTCGCCGCTGCGACATTATAATTTGGTTGCAAAGTCGGATGTCGCATCTACAGCGACTGACGAATAGGAGACGCCAATGCCAAGTTTCAGCGATTATTTATTTGTTTTCTATTTTATTTTATCTCGTTCCATATAGAAATTATCCTCCGCTTGTCACGAATCAGAGTCGAAAGAGTGCTCGTCCGCAAAGGGTTAAATATTAACGTAGAAAAGATTCTCAGATATTGTATCTATTTTTGAAAAAAAATTCACGGAAAAGGCCCAAATATCATTATAATAATTATCAATTCGTAATAAATTAAAGTACGATCGGTGACGATACTTTTCATTTTACAATTTCTGCAGTAAGTTAATTCTGGTAACGGTACAGTAATTCATTTGACTATAATTTTATTTAATTTTAATACTGAAGCCTGTCGCTTTATTTATAATCTAATATAGACTATAATCAACTAATCAACAGTTCAGAAAATAATTATACAATCAAATTAAAATAAAACATGCCGTTTAATTTTTTAACTATGCTAGCAATGTTCCAAACGCATAAGCACGCATAGATATCTAGCGTTTTGGTGGAATGAAACACAACGATTGAAATTCTTACGCGATCTTTTGCAGACACGGGTAGAGATTCACCTCCGGAACCAGCGCCACCGGAAGTGCCACCGCGTGGCCCGTCTCTGCATGCAACTCACACTCTGCGTACTCAGCAAAATCGAAATGGCTGTCCACCGAACGCCACAGGAAACTTCGCCGTGCCAACTGAACAGATGCAGACGGAAAAGTATTCGGGTAAGTACTCGATTGCATTTCATATTTCAACTGTATTGGAATTTTTGTCACCAACTGTCAACGCGTCTCGTGATACAGCACCAAACTTTAAATTATCACTGTCTACAATTTATTTTTTTCTTCTAGGAGATTAACCAATTTTGTAGCGAGTGATCAAATTTATTACGCACGTGTTTTTCAAGTATAATTCAAAAATATGTTACTTTCATATCACCATAATAAAGTTAACTCTTTGCACTCTGCTGACGCCATTATTGCAAAATGTGTAATTTTCTTTGAAGGTTAAGTTTTAAGTTAAATTTCGTATTTTTATCAATCCATTTTTATTTTTTTATTATTATTTTAAAACAAAGCAAATTAAACAGATAACTAAAAAAATCATGAACATTTATAATTTTTTTTCCCAAAGTAACACTTCCAGTTTTCACAATGAATCTGTAAAACTTAAAAAATTTTAGGAGTGCAGAGGGTTAATTTCTTATTCTAGAGTAATCGATGTACTTAAAAACAAAAATTTTCCACTCATAAATTTTTTTATGGTTAATATATGTATCGTTCTAAGAAAGAGGTTATGTTTGCCTTGGACCCTAATCAAAGAAGCGATCTCGAATGATTTAACCTCGCGACATCCACCTCGGACACCGACACAACCTCAATTAAGAGTATACGTGTCGCTGAAAAAGAAATATCGAGTATTGGAATATTGCACGGTGAACAACCCTTTCGCTGTGTTCACGCGTGCCAATCGCTGACGCATAGGGTCAAACTCCTACGCGATTACTCAGAATTAATTAGTGAACGGCTGACGAAGTGCACGCGTCGGCAGCGTCCCTCATTATTTCCGCAGCCCTCCGTGCTTTATTGAATCCCCGAAGATACATTACCAATGCAGCCACCAGTTATGAAACTTTGAGAAAGATAAAATCTCCGTCGAGCCGGCGCAGGAAGTCGAGCGGTCCGTCTTCCCGTGTCCGATGGAGGGGGGAAAAGAATTTATTAAAACTGATTGCTATTTAATTCGTCATCCGTGAACGAGAAAATAGATCGTCAGTGAATGTCGCGAAAGTAGTTCCGAATAAGATTGGATAAAGTCTGGAACTTGTTCAGAATTATTTTATGATACGACACGAACACAAATTTTTTAATTGAGTTATATATATTTGTGTATTAAAGATTATGGTATATTTTGAGATATACGAGAAAAGCAGCTTTGATTTTTTTAGTATTCTTTACAAAATAACAAAGTTAGGAAAAATGTTATGGTTAATTAACTCCATTTGGTGTGTTCGGATCAACGAAACCGCCATTTTGTTATGCACATGCCAAAGATTGATTTGATTCCAAATTGCATTCATACCATTAATTGTGTCTTGTGTATTAAAATAATGAATGATAAGAAAAGTTCACAGACTACTGCAATAAAAAAAACTATAATTTGTCCTACACCTCATATGCTTCCTAATACAGTAAATATTAAAAATTCTAACAGATATTTGCACGTTTTAATTAAACTCTGAACTTGAATTTTTATAACTTCAACACTTGGTTCCATCGATACCAATTTATAGTAATCAGATTTCCAGGTAACACAAAATTTAATATATCTTAATTTAACAAATACACACGCAACGGTGTACAAATACCCACCATATTTTTTCCCTTTATCGAACACCAATTCCCCAAGTGTAACCAGAATCGTCACAAATAAAAACTACTCGATTCTTTCAACAACGAATACCAACACCGCTGATATCTCCGAGAAAAGACTAGCTATCGTTCATTTTCAAGCTTCCATCCAATAAACCATATCGGCTCGCCGGAAAATTCATCGGAGAGGATTCGAGCGAGCCAGCAACTCGAGATAATGCGGTTCAGTTTTCGACGAGGAGTGTTTAATTTCGCCTCGCGTTCTGGTGTCCCGGTTATGTAGATGCGAGGTCGCGAAGCGCAGGAAATCTGTTTAAACTAATGGCGAGTAGACCCGGGGATTTTGCATTAACGCCCCTGTTAATTCATTGTAAATATACTCGGTGTGTATTCGTTTCTCTATATTTCTATGTACATACCATTAGTATATTGCCTGGCGACTAAACATCGTTTGTACCGCTTGTAACAGCTCCCCCAACCATCGAAACTCCCACCAACTTTCCCGAATATTCGACGTTGCACGCGCACCAGCGCTCCCTAGTGTAGCTTCCTCGTGTACGCCATGTTATATGAGCGATTTACATACTGGCGCGTTCGATTCACGTTTACCGATGCTATAAACACTTCTACGATAATAGGGACGCGGTATTAACCAGCGTGGTTATCGCCGGTCATTAATCATCGCCACTGCCTGGAGACGATATTTTCGAGTGTTCGACCGTGTTACACAGCGTGTTTTCGGGCCACTAGACCGACATGACCGACGCGACGTTGTCGATCGAGTTTCGATCTCTGATTTGTTCCTACCTTGAGGGCAATGGTGCCTGTGAAAGTGTTGCGTTAGCGTTACGTAGCGTTACGTCGAGCAGACCCTGATGTTTCGGTTGGCAATTAGTCAGGTTTTTCTTTCCGTCTGTACGTTTCCCGCTCCAGAGAAAAGTAGGGGTTTTAGGTGTAACGTTGAATGCGAGTGAAAAAGTTACATTACCGTGGGGATATAATTTAGTGGGATGGGTCTTTGGTAAATTTGTAAAGTTTAACCCTTTCGGTACGAGCGCCGGATATATCCGGCATCCATCCGATGATCTGTGTGTACGAGCGCCGGATATATCCGGAATCCATCCGATGACCTGTGTGTACGAGCGCCGGATATATCCGGCATCCATCTGGTGACCTAGTGTTACTTATATAATTAATATAATTTAATATAAATGTCTTTTAATATTAAAATTACAAACGACGCTTGTTAGAAGAAACATTGTTTTATTAAGCACGGCCTTTTTATTTAACGCCTAGAAAAATCTTCATACAAAAGAGGACTGTCCACGCGCTATGTGTGCATTTTCGCGTGTACAGCGAAAGTGTCACAGCGGACAGAGCACTCGTACCGAAAGGGTTANACGCGACGTTGTCGATCGAGTTTCGATCTCTGATTTGTTCCTACCTTGAGGGCAATGGTGCCTGTGAAAGTGTTGCGTTAGCGTTACGTAGCGTTACGTCGAGCAGACCCTGATGTTTCGGTTGGCAATTAGTCAGGTTTTTCTTTCCGTCTGTACGTTTCCCGCTCCAGAGAAAAGTAGGGGTTTTAGGTGTAACGTTGAATGCGAGTGAAAAAGTTACATTACCGTGGGGATATAATTTAGTGGGATGGGTCTTTGGTAAATTTGTAAAGTTTAACCCTTTCGGTACGAGCGCCGGATATATCCGGCATCCATCCGATGATCTGTGTGTACGAGCGCCGGATATATCCGGAATCCATCCGATGACCTGTGTGTACGAGCGCCGGATATATCCGGCATCCATCTGGTGACCTAGTGTTACTTATATAATTAATATAATTTAATATAAATGTCTTTTAATATTAAAATTACAAACGACGCTTGTTAGAAGAAACATTGTTTTATTAAGCACGGCCTTTTTATTTAACGCCTAGAAAAATCTTCATACAAAAGAGGACTGTCCACGCGCTATGTGTGCATTTTCGCGTGTACAGCGAAAGTGTCACAGCGGACAGAGCACTCGTACCGAAAGGGTTAATGCTAAAATACAATATAATAATCCTTCCGACGCTAATTCTAATACACTTTATACTCTTTCACTCTTGACGCTGAACTTCTTACTCTTTTCTACGCTCAACTTCAACCGACTCTGACCAACTGCCTCGTTCCTGAACTCATTCACACTTTTATCATTCTCTCTGCTCATTCTTTCCTCTGCTCTCGCATGCACCCTTTCTCCCTTGCACTCCATCCCTTGCATCCATGGTCCAAACTCTCGCAGTCGCGTACACGGTTTTCCCAATCGCTTCGTTCACACGGTTTGATCGCTCGGTTCCAAACATTCTTTCCTCGCATCCCTTCAACCACTCGAGATCATTTTGTCTACAGTCATACTTTCCCTAAACATACCGGCGCCGTCCCGTCGCGAGGAGACACCGGCCACGCGCACTTGAACAACTAACATGCTAGGCCCAAACACTCTTCATTCGCACCTCTTTCCGTTTAGCCTAAACATTCACTCGTCTCGCACATTCTTTATTTCTAACACCCTACATTACGATATTTAATTAGGAAAAAATAGTATCTTTTTGCTGAATTTTTATTTGTATTTTCTCTTACTTTATTTCAACAGCGTTGCGAACAACGTCTGTATTCGGTTAACGACAGTTCCATTTTTTGTTAACTATCGCGGGTCGCTAATGATCCACGTTGCATAGAACGTGTTAACACATTGCATGCCGGTATATTTCGTCGCGGACTTACGCGTGCAGCGGGCATTTCTTCGCGAATTTCCCGGAAGTTTGGTCATTCGGTAAAATCGCAATAAATCGATAACTACTTCTTCGCTTTTCTCAGCGAAACTTTTTTTATTTTACACTTAAATATATGTTCTATGATTATTAAAAAAAAAAAAAAAAAAAAAAAAAACACCATACATACTTACAATGCCCATCGTATTTATACGGTGCTCGTTCTCCAGCACAAATCTACTAAAAACGTACTTTTACGTGACCCGGGCTCCAGTGACGGATTGCAAAAAACGTAAAAGTACGTTTCCCGCGTGCAATGCGTTAAGAGTGTTGATGCGTAATGGATAGACTGAATGTTTATGTAGCTACTGTTCGAAAACGTTATGTACGCGAAAGCCATTGTAATGACGTTTAATAGCTAAGAAGTTAACGCGTTAAGCGCCACAGTGGTCCCTGCGGACGGACGCTGAAATTTTTGTGTAGGCGTCGTTGGTTTCTGAGGACTGAGAGTATACGTTTTAAAAAATAGTACTTTATAATTTATTAATAGGTTCTATCAAATCACGTTAAACGGAGATACGACTTTCCTTAGGCTTTTACTATTTTCTTAAATTCTTAACTAACTCTTAATTATTTTGCGACCTAATGTTTATTAATGTTTAAGTATCACAGCACAGAGCCGGGAAAGTCAACTAAAATTAGTGAGGCGTTTAACACGTTAAGGAGTTCTGATGTTCTTCCACCAGGAAACGATTTGCGTTCGGAAACCTAAACACTATAATTACCGATAATTTAAGTATATTTATTTATATTAAACGAATCAAAATAAAAGATATATAAATAATATGTGTAATGCAAAGGAGGCAAACCTGTATTTATATTTTTAACAGAGACTCGTGAAAAATTGTCCAATATGAACCGTGGTAAATTTATAAAATTTCTATGAGGAATTACAAATTGGTAATTTTTACTACTTTGGTAACATTAATGTTAAACTCAGAGTATTGTGCAGCTAAAATTTAATTGTAAAATCGTAAAATTCAAAATTTTTGTTTCTTCCATTTGCGAATATTTTCGTACCTGTTTTACAGTTTTATTTTATACGACTGATAATTTAGAACCAACGCGAACGAAGGATTTATTATCGTTGCGATACTTATTTCGCTTAAAATATTAACCCAACGTTCATTTCAGATGATTTTCCGGATACGGTACGCGTTTATCTAACTGCAAAAATGTTTATCTACCACGCGGAGGGTCTACCCGAACGAAAATCGACACTGATGCCCAAAAATACCCACAGAGATATTATAAATTTATTAAGATCGGACGGTGTTTGATTTAATAATATTGTGCGACGTGTTTCCGCGCAGCTCGCGAATTACAATGTTTAATTTAATAATATTATTCGATGCGTCTGCTCGTAGCACACGAATCATACCTTCCCACGCTTCGTAGCCATTGCTGACAAATTGTTTTTCGTCTTTTTTCCCCAGCGCATACTTTTTTATCATATTGTTTTACATCTGTATCGTACTTTTTTATCCATCTCGGTATTTGATTTCTATTCGACATTTAACCTCGAAATTTCTTGTGTAGGATTTTTGTGCTACTTCCATTGTTAATTTCTCAGGTCAGAAAATGATTTTCAAATTTTATTTGTGGATTTTTATTGGTTTATTTCAGACAATTGTATATTAATTGTGAGCTTGGTATAATTTATATTTAATAAATACATTTTTAACGCTTTTCGCTTCCATTTATTAACATATATCACACATGCTAAATACAAAATATTAACAGTAAATCTACCAAAGTGGTCAAAGTGACCCATTCGTAATTTTTTAGAGAAATTTTATAAATTAACTACCGTGACTTTTGGAGAATTTTCTGTGATTTTCCGTTGAAAATATAAACAAAGGTTTGTCTTTCTTGGGATTTTCTTTTAATATTTCCGCTGTACACCTATTATGATTTCTTCAGCAGAAATAAGTATCCTTTAATCGTTGGTAGTTCCAATATTAAATATGAAGATTGTACGTAAATAATTATTATAAATTGATATACGTACATAAAAAAATAACATTAGGTACCATTACAAGTCATCGAAGTGCCTTAAAGTCACACTTGGAGTGGAAAGGGTAAACTAAGGCTAAATACAAACCGTTTCTGTTTCCCACTTTTCAATCCTAATTCCAAAAATATATATTTTTACTTTTCACATTTAATTTTTATTTTTCCTCTGTCCAACAATGTATTCTTCAAACGTCCATAGACATCTGCCTTTTTTTCTTCGGTTAAAAATAGAGAACCAACATTGACAATTGAAAAACAGGTAATAAAAGGTATTATGAGTCCTCCTGGTAACCGCGCGGCATTTAACCGAACGTAATTGTTTCCGGTCGCCGGTGCAAAGCAATACGAAACGATTGGCTGGTTCTGTATTTTCCTAGGATCACCCGAATTTTACGGACAGTGTTTCGTCCGTATTTGTGTGTGTGTCGTTTACTCTGGCGCACGGTTCGCTATGTTTACACGCGAATTTATAGTAATGTATTCTCGATAAGCCTTATCGCTTTAACGGAGCGCGAAGCTTCATTGAATACTGCGATCATCCCATCCACCAAGAAAAATCGATGCGTTTATTGTCGACCTTGTTCCAATTTTTATGTACCTTAAATGGTGGAAGAGTACAAAACAACTGGTTTCATGGTTCGAGGGAGGATGTCGATAGCGATGCCTTTCATAGGCCTTGGATGAAGTATAAAGTGCAAACGGTTCTGCTTTTTTTTTCATTTTTTTTTCTAGGGGGACCTTCGTTTAACTGTACGCATAATATATATTTATAATACAAGGTGAATCACGTATTTTTATCGGTTGATATGTTTTTTGTGCGAGCGACAGTGAAAGATATTAGAATTAAAAGTTTTGTGGTTTATTAGTGTGCAAATTTTAATGCTACTGGTTTTGGATTATGTTTATTGGCTATTCTTAAAAATGTATTATATGGATCACATAACTTAAGCTTAATTGCGTTTATTTTTGTATTTGTGTAATATCGGATTTAACTGCATTCAATTTTCTATTGTTTAATCGTACCCTTATGTGACTACGTAAATTTATTGTTGTAGAAATGAAGGGTGGAATTTAGTAAAAAGAAACTAGATTACCACCGGACGTTTAACAAATTTAGAATAAAGAAAAGGTTATATTATAGTTATAAAATGAACCTACTACTCACGTGTTTATTTGCTACAGAAACACAGGTTATACAAACTTTCCAAGATCATAGCGAACATCTATTTAAATGAAAATTTTGTATGTACACTNGTGTGTGTCGTTTACTCTGGCGCACGGTTCGCTATGTTTACACGCGAATTTATAGTAATGTATTCTCGATAAGCCTTATCGCTTTAACGGAGCGCGAAGCTTCATTGAATACTGCGATCATCCCATCCACCAAGAAAAATCGATGCGTTTATTGTCGACCTTGTTCCAATTTTTATGTACCTTAAATGGTGGAAGAGTACAAAACAACTGGTTTCATGGTTCGAGGGAGGATGTCGATAGCGATGCCTTTCATAGGCCTTGGATGAAGTATAAAGTGCAAATGGTTCTGCTTTTTTTTTCATTTTTTTTTCTAGGGGGACCTTCGTTTAACTGTACGCATAATATATATTTATAATACAAGGTGAATCACGTATTTTTATCGGTTGATATGTTTTTTGTGCAAGCGACAGTGAAAGATATTAGAATTAAAAGTTTTGTGGTTTATTAGTGTGCAAATTTTAATGCTACTGGTTTTGGATTATGTTTATTGGCTATTCTTAAAAATGTATTATATGGATCACATAACTTAAGCTTAATTTCGTTTATTTTTGTATTTGTGTAATATCGGATTTAACTGCATTCAATTTTCTATTGTTTAATCGTACCCTTATGTGACTACGTAAATTTATTGTTGTAGAAATGAAGGGTGGAATTTAGTAAAAAGAAACTAGATTACCACCGGACGTTTAACAAATTTAGAATAAAGAAAAGGTTATATTATAGTTATAAAATGAACCTACTACTCACGTGTTTATTTGCTACAGAAACACAGGTTATACAAACTTTCCAAGATCATAGCGAACATCTATTTAAATGAAAATTTTGTATGTACACTCTCGTCCATAAGTCATCGAACACTTCATAAATTTAGAATAAAGAAAAATTTAAGTGACAGTTACAAAATGAACCTACCACCCTACCACTCGTCTTTTTGAGATATTACCGAGAGTCCACTTTCATAAAAATTATGTTAAAAACTTATAACTGCCCAGTGACTTACGAACAATAGCGCGTATCATCGCTTAACGCAGACGAGCGACTTTAGTCCTCGCGATCTCGCCGCGATCATATATCTTTCTTCGTTTCCCAAGTCAGAAACAACGAGGACAAACACATGATCGCGAGATCGCAAGGACAAAATCCGCTCGTCCGCGTCGGACCAAACGAGACTCAACTATCGCTCTTTACCTATAATCACGCGACACGACGACCATCAAACCCCCCTTCGATTCCAATTTAATCCAGCTCCGCCTGACCCAACCTTCCCACAGCCAAAAACCAAGTCCCACCGAGGAGTTTCATAATCGCGGCCGATTGAAATTGAAAAGCGGCCATTATCGCGACGCGTTGAGCGCGTCGATAAAGCGCGAACACGGCGTGACGGCGCGTAATGGCGGCCGGAAAATCGCGCGACACGCCGTGTTTTTCAGGATAATGGCGCGCATTACGAGGCAGTAACTAACCGGCGCCACCGGCTGAATACATAGTATATACGCCGGTGGCAATTCTTGCGTGGACAATAAAGCAACGGTTCCCCTCGAATCGTCCAGCTACGCTGGATACAGCCCTCCTCGTCACGCTCGCGTTTTCCCTGCCCAGTAATCAGCTTCAGTCCGGTGTACGTCGAATTATACACGCTCTGGGTAATTTTTACTGTTTTTTACGGGCCCACCAGCGGCGCGACAATAACATCGAAATCCTTTTCACGGCCGGTGCGCGTGCATCGAATGTCAACGAGCGCTTTCTGACGGCACCGGTGCGCGTTCTAGCCGGCTGCGGACACCGCCGGTGTGTTGCACTTTTGCCGCGCCAGTTAAGCGCCGTTTATTGCGCGATCAACGCAACAACCCGTGCCGACTGCCTGGCGCGTATTTAACCCTTTCGCTGCCAGTGGGCCGATCCGTCGGTCCTGGCTGCCTATGCGGAAACAGCTACGGACCGATTTAACCTTTTAACTGCGGAGCTAACCCACCAAAAGCGTGCTCGGAGCGCGTCGCAGGGTATTCATTGCGACGAGTTAACTCGTCGTGCCAGTAGTGAATGCGTAACGATACAAATTGGAGATATATGCGTGTTAGTTTCAAAGTTTTGCGATAAGATTTCTTGTGCGCGTTGGAGAGCATTTTTGTGACGACGAGTTAACTCGTCGTGCCTATAGTGAATGTAAGTAANGTGAATGCGTAACGATACAAATTGGAGATATATGCGTGTTAGTTTCAAAGTTTTGCGATAAGATTTCTTGTGCGCGTTGGAGAGCATTTTTGTGACGACGAGTTAACTCGTCGTGCCTATAGTGAATGTAAGTAATAAAGTTTTGACGAGTTATTTCATCTTACGCGCTGGAAAGCATTTTTGTGACGACGAGTTAACTCGTTCTGTCCACAGTCTTCCTGTGATGACGAGTTAACTCGTCATAAGCAGTTAAAAGGTTAACGGCTCTGTTCAAAAATAAAACCAAAGTCTTAATACGTACGAGTTTACAAATTATACAGAAATTTGCAAATTAATTTCAATTAATTCCTATTTAGTTACGATATCTTATTAGATATCACATGATCGCATAATCAGTGTCTGCAAGTTAATTATAAATTATCTGCGAATATTCTGCTTGGAACATTAAAATGTTCCCTAGTAACCCCTAATATTTTTCCCTATTACCCANGATCTTGATCTACATTCGTTACAAAAAAGCACAAAATATTCTTAAAAGTGTACCATTATAAATGTATAGAATTTGTACGAGAAATTAGAAACCAGTCATTTTTACCAGTTTAGTAGTTCGTGTGTTAAAAAATATCCTAAGTTGAGAAAGGTTCGTTTTTCCACGATTCGACTTTCACTTTCTTANTAAAGTTTTGACGAGTTATTTCATCTTACGCGCTGGAAAGCATTTTTGTGACGACGAGTTAACTCGTTCTGTCCACAGTCTTCCTGTGATGACGAGTTAACTCGTCATAAGCAGTTAAAAGGTTAACGGCTCTGTTCAAAAATAAAACCAAAGTCTTAATACGTACGAGTTTACAAATTATACAGAAATTTGCAAATTAATTTCAATTAATTCCTATTTAGTTACGATATCTTATTAGATATCACATGATCGCATAATCAGTGTCTGCAAGTTAATTATAAATTATCTGCGAATATTCTGCTTGGAACATTAAAATGTTCCCTAGTAACCCCTAATATTTTTCCCTATTACCCATCGTTAGTTACAATCAAAACGCGAGATCCAGCGTCGTATTATCTCCAGAACTCGAATCACTCCCACGATTCTCCGTTCACGAAGAAAAGCAGCCTCGCGTATTTTCCCAAACAACGCCGTCGTTCCGCGCGGAATTACCCGGTGGCCTAAGGTTCGCGGTCGCGTTCCGTGCCGCGAAATTCACCGTACCCCCGGGGGTGTCTACGTCGGAACGGATATTATTATCTGGGGTACTTAAGCTTTACGTATTTTTGCATAACTGGAAATTAGAAATAATTATTGTTGCACCTTCGGGAGCGGTGCGATACGGCTCGGCTCCTGCGGTACCGGAGGCTTTCTCGAATGCGAGCCGCCAGCAGTGGGCACGTCTTTGCGACGATTTATTTGGAAAATAGAGAAACGCGCTTCCGGAATTACCGAGTTTTTACCGCGACCATTTCCATACCCTCCAACTACTTTTCTATTTTTTGTTTCCTTTTTTTCCCCGCTGGACTCTGCGAATGGTTAAATATATGATTGATTTAACCCCTCGCACTACGCTGAAATTCGGAACAAGCCGTGCCTAACTTATGCACCCGAATGTTTGCGAAAAGAGCCGGAGCGGCGGAGTCCGAGTGTCGGAACTTTAAATACGATATCTTACGACTAAATGGAAGGTAACCGCACCGGTGTTTACTTCACGCGATGGTGCTCTTGTGAATTTCAAATGAATTTGAATCAAAAATTTAAAAAGTATTTTAATTATCACATATTGTTGCAACAAATTCTGTATATGTAATACCGAGACGAGTACGGCTCGTGATATTTATGTTTGACCCGAAATGTCGATTACGAGCCAGACTCGTGATATTCGACGTGAAATTAAACAACGAGCCTGACTCGCGATATCCAAGTTTGGCCTAAAATTTTCGTCACGAGTCAGACTCGTGAAAATAGTGCAAGGGGTTAAGGACACATTTTTATCAAAATTACTGAGGGTGAGGTATTTCGATACGCGGAGAACTTCTTTCCACTCAATTTTACTTTACACAAATACGAGAACTTATTTTTAATTACAATGACGTATCGCAAGTATCGACGGCGATTGGTGAGTGACTGATCACGAGAGCGAAAAGTCCGGCTCTTAAAAAGGGCGGTGTCGAGGGAGAAACCGAGAGAAAGTGGCGGAGAGTGGGAGGACCGAATTTACCGGGCCTGGTTAACACTTGTGTTCGAATGGTAACCAGGCCCTGGACAAACCTTGAAGGAGACGTAAAGGATTGCACATACCGAAACGATTCTCGCGGAAATATTAGTTTGGACAGCTCGCTAGAAGAAAAGAAGAGAAAGTGAAAAATTAGCTGTAGAAAAGAAAAGGAAAGTTTAGGCGACACTCTCGCGATTTATCGTTCGCATGGACGAGGCGGCTGTTTACACACGCCACAATTACGAATTTCTTTTTTACCGAAATGCGACGCGAAACGAGATCCACTAAATACACCAATAACACAATTCTCCGCTCTCAATATACCCTAATATTCGGCTACCTAACCTCCAAACATCGGATCGAAACAATCCAATCAAATACTCTTCCACTCCGGCACTCGAATAAAAACGAGGACCTTATAAAAGAACCCAAGAAGCACCGAATACAACCTACACAAGCTCATCGTCCTTCCGACCCCACTTTCTCTTTTCGCGAGCATAAATATCGTCAGATCCAGCGACCACAGTTATTAGCTTCCGCGAGTGGCGCACTACATTATTTCAAGCGTCGTTCCGCGAACTCGCAGCCCTCCAGTCGGCGTTTCAAAGGGCGCCCTTAATCGTTTCGAGTCCCAAGGTTCCTCTGTGCGTAGCCCACCCCGCCGAGAAAAGGACGAATTCGATCCGCGGGCTCGAGGGAGCTGTTTATACACTCGTGGAGAACCGACGAATGTTTGCTTTCTTCTGGCCGGAAGTTCCCTCTCGGTTGCTTCGCCGGTGGCAACAAAAGTGGACGGAAATTCGATTAATACGATCCGGCGACGCGCGTTTAATTCGAAATACCGATTCCAGAGCAGAATGTTTAGACTAACGCGAACCTAACCCTTGGTAAAATTTAGGACGCAGTAGACAACGGTTTGGGGTAGGTTGCTTTGGTTCAGTTGCAGGACTTTCGTCTCCTTGCGTACTTTTTAACCCTTTCCTTACGGCAGTTCACTCCGCTGGAGTGACGCCACTGAACGGGGCACTGCGCCGCAAAGTGTGCACTTTGCATGTCGGTAGTCTTCGATGTTTGGACTTGCGTCTTTCAACGCCACTTTGTCATTTATAGATTTTTCTTTTTTTTTTAACCAGCGAGAGTCACAGCCGATACACAGATCGTCGCGCGGCCGCCGACTATAAACGGCACCCGTACATACAAGTTGTTGCGCGGCCGCCGACTATAGACGGCATCCGTAACGAAAGGGTTAAAGC